>VUYV01000454.1:453053-495636 GCA_008711295.1 Anarhynchus alexandrinus
ATGGGGAGGGGGAGGGTAGGGGGGTGGGCAGTGATAAGGATGAGTATCCTTAATATCAGCCGTCTCACGGGTCTTGTAAAGCAGTTCTGGCAGCCTTATTCCGTGAGGTTTAAAGGTAAATTGAGAAAAGTAGCTGCAAAAGCATCATGGCTCTACAGCTCCCAGTCATCGGGCGTAGAACTGCAAAATGGTCCCTGAGCCCTACGGTTGATACCACACGTACTTCTGATGGCTAATGCTATTCAACAGTTAACCTGTTAAACAGCTAAATAGTTTCTGACTTTTGAAAGATGGGGAAGAAATTTCAGAGGTTAATCTCCATGGTGCCGGGGTTTGCAAGGTGCTGCAGGCTCAGCGCCTCGCAAGATTTTTACCACAGATGTGAAATAAACCCCCTGTTCATAAAATCAGTGGACGTGATAAATGGTAACCTGGTAAACCACTGTGAGAGCAACTGCAGTGTCATCTGGGCTGCTTAGTAAAATTAACACTTTCAAACAGGCTTGCACAGCCAAACGTGTATGTATTTTCCAAGAAGACAAGCCATGCCTCTGGAACGACAGCTCATGTCTTGGAAAAGAGTGTCCAGAAAAAATGTCAAGCAAACTATTACAGGTGAGGTCCCAGTGTTGGAGGTACTAACAGGATTAGCGTACAGGAAATTGATTACTGTGTCTATTAATTAGACTGGTACTAGAACAAGGTGTGTAGCTCTGACATTAAAGATCAGGTCATGCAGAAAAGACCTGCCAAAATATTACAGGACTAGAGGAAATCCCTTACAATGATAGTTTTAAAAAGCTACATCAATTTAATTTGTCAAAAAGGTCTGCAAGAGTTGGCTTTACTGCAGTGTTTAAATACCTTCACAAGGAAAAGGTACTGCATGCTAACACTTTTTAAAATGGTAGATAAAAAAAAACATGTAAGAAGAATCAGTGGTTAGGAGCTGAGATAGCCTAATGCAAATGTAACGCTTTTAATCATAAACAAGCTCCATGGTTCAGTTTGGGACTAGTGATAAGACTGGCCCATCGTCAGAGTATGTGATCCAGTGATGCCTTTTAACATTAAACTCTCTAAAGTATTTTCACCGTGTTCCAAATGATTGGCTGCCCTCTCCTTTGCTCCCTCTCCAGTGACTTCAAGCCAGTGATTAGTTCAGCCATACAGGGCTTATTTCAATAATAAATGACAGATTTCTTGAAGAATGAAGCAGAGACTTCCTCTAACAGGGTCCGCACACCACGTGGCCGGAGAAGGGTTGGTTGCAGCTCCCCACAGGGGTCTGCCCAGCTTGCCAGCTGCTGGAAGCTGTCCTGTCAGGCCAGCGGGCGGGAGGTGGTGGCCACCGGCTACCCAGCATTCAGCCTGTCGGAGGGCTCCAGTGCACGCACTCGTTCCCCGTCCGGTAGGCATAGGACACAAGATGCGATGAGGGTATTGGAACAGGTTCAGCTGTGAGATGCAAGCAGGCTTCTTTAGTTCTCTAGTTGGGTTTTATTAGTTTTCTAAAGCCAGCTTCCAAAAATGATCTGATATTATTATTAGTCACATCAGAGTTTTTTTGGTATTTCTAGCATCTACCATAATTGTAAAATCTAGCGGAGCAGTAGACATCTGCCCGTTCCTTTAGCACTTAAACCTTCGCTATTAGAGCACCTGTTCTGTATTACTGGGTGCACAAGCAGTATTCTAACTTTTTATTACTGCTTTCATGGCTTTAGTCTATTATTTTCTAATTACCACATCTGTACCACCTGAAAGAGTTTCCAGGAGACTTTGTAGTTTTATAGAACTCATTTGTTGGGTAGGAATAATGTTGCATGAGCTGTAATTTGATGGCCATTTTCTAGGTTGTTTTAGAGTCTATGTGAACATAAGCAAACTATCAGGAGGTTAACAGGTGCTTCCCTCGGTTTTGGTTCTCATTTGTTTTCTTTAAAATTCTGCTGTGATCAGTATAACTTAAGACGAATAAGTTAAAATGTCCAACCTAGCTTTCTTAAATTTGCAGGAATGTGTTTCCCCATCTCTTTAATCTGGAATTGTAAAAAGATGGATGTAAGCCGTGTTTCTTGTGGAAGAATGTTCACTCGGTGAAGGAGCTGAGCACGAGCCTTGGAATAGGGGCAATCCCATGGTAGGGCTTGAATGGGAAAGGCAGGCTGGGAGTCTGCAAGCAAACCAGTTTGGCATATGATAAACAGGGGGTGAAGGGACTGGCCCACATGGCAGGACAGAATCACGCTTATACGACGCTACTCCTTTCGGTGCAGTGAACTGAAAAGTTTCTCTGGATCCTTTCAGAGATACATGCTGAGGCTTGCCTCTGGAATGTTGTAAGACCCTGAGAAGATGGGGTTAAGACTCTGCAAGCGCTCATAAAAAAGGGCAGTGTTTTATACTTACAATGTATACCACAGTATAATTGTTTAAAAACAGGTATCGTTTTTCTTTTTGTGAATTAATTTGGAGATTGAATAAAGTACGACTATAGTATTGGGGTTTGATTGCTACTTTTTTGTGCAAATCACAAAAGAGCCGTAACTCTGATGATGCTGTCAAGGCTGGCATATGTTACATAGCTCATCTAATAAGGACTTACAAGGACATAAGAAAAGGTGACGAATTTATTGCAGGATTTATGGAATCTACCTTGCTTCACAAGAGGAGAAAATGTGTAATACATTATGTTGGATGTAAGTGCATTATGATACAATTGGAAAAGGAAATGTTGAAGCTGACTATCATGAGAATAAATTGCAGTAAGCTCTCAAATAATCTCCTCAGGGAAACTGTGGAACCTGAAACCATTAAAATGAGACTGCGCAAACATATAAGTGCCATTCTACCGTGGTGTGCAAAATCTCTAATTGGTCCTTTCTGTCATTCATTTATACGATTTATAGGGAGTTGTACAAATAAGAGGACTCCTGTATAAAAAGCATACAAATATTAATTATGAAATATGCTTCTGTGAGCCTTGAAGTAGGAAAAGGTTTATTCAATATTTAACAGCTAAACTGAAGTGGTTTTCTCTAAAATAAATCAAACAAGTGTTCATAAAAAGCAAATATGTTGACCACATCACTGAACTTCCTCTAAAAAAAAAAAAAAGATTTAAAGATTTTCTTGCCTAGGAAAAGTCCTTGCTTTGATTTTTATGATGGTCCTTGACCTCGATGGCCATTTGGTAGAATCAGCTGATACCTATTCAAGCACAATTCAGGTACACCTCCACCCTTGAAACAACTCTTCTACAGTTCATTTCGCATGTTCTGTAGGGGTTTTTTTCTGTTGTTTTTTTGTTTGTTTTTTTCTTTCTTATTTTTCCCCTTGTGACTCCCATTGCAAATCTATTCAGTGCTTAAACCAGGAAAGGTTTTAAAAATGTTTGAATAAAAATGTATTCTGTGAAGAGAAAAATAAGTTCGTGTTGAATTACTAGCAGTAGTACAGATTTTACAATGAAAATGTGCTCACGTTTTTCGTCTGATTTGTGAGGAAATGCAGAATCCATCTGACTTTCTTGAATCAGGAAAGGAATGGCTGGATTTAGTGGCAGCTCTTTGGGAAGAACAGCAGTTTCTTGTTTTGATAGTACTGTATTATCTTGGATGTGCCAGCCTGAAGAAATAAGAGGCCCTTGTGACACACAAAAAAGGATGAGACCTCCCTCATTCAGGAATTATTAGGAAACATAATTCAGGGTTTATCAAGAAATAATTGTTCACTTAAGATGTACTTTTCAACTCAGGATTTCCAGTGTTATCATTCACACATGACCTTGGCTTCAGCAATTGTGAACAAACTCATCAGCTCCCATCTGAAGATAGCCTCTCAGTTCTGGAGCAG
Organism: Anarhynchus alexandrinus; assembly: GCA_008711295.1. Classification (NCBI taxonomy): domain Eukaryota; kingdom Metazoa; phylum Chordata; class Aves; order Charadriiformes; family Charadriidae; genus Anarhynchus; species Anarhynchus alexandrinus. Next base: position 456,912 of record VUYV01000454.1, read on the forward strand.
GAGAAGGCACACGTGTTAGGTGTGACAGAGTCTTTGCCAGGTGCTGAGCAGTTCACACTCGTTGCACAAACCCCATCCCTGCACACCACTGGAAATGTTCAGCATTATGAGGGTGAGTGAACCTTAAGGAGCAGTGCGTGCTGATTCTGTCCTTCCCCAGTTGATGAAAAGAAATTTTGGGCAGCTGGAGCCTTGCTGAGCTCTTTCAAAGGCTGATCCAAGACTGTGGAACAAATTGCTCTGGGATCTGAGATCTGCCCCCTACTTGATCAAGAGTATCCCAATTCATCTTGTGTATTATGTTTCTCCTTTATTGTTCTTAGACTGAAACCCAGAAGAAAGAGGTTCTGGTAATATCTCACTGGCCTTTAAATGTATTGGTTCCTAGAGATGGTTCAGATCTAGACTAAAATTCTCTCAGTTCTTACTTGAAAAACCACATCCTTGTAAGTGGCCACACACACAAGGTGTATGAAGATGAAAATAGACCCCAGATAAAGGGGACAAGATACAAATTAAAGTAGCAAATGTTTTCAGTGCTTTACTAAGCTTGTAGCCCTCTGTATCTGTGTTCATTTATTTTTCATCTTTGTACACCTTCTTCGTCTTCTTTCTCTGAATGTCTTAGCTAGAAACACTTTATGTTTCTAGTCCCAACAGGAAAGAGCAATCCTAAGGAAATTAAACAGCCTCTCCCTGACAGAAGATAATCTTGGAAGGCAGGGAATGAAATCCTTGAATTCTTTTCTGTGACTTCTCAGGTACATCTGTGGTTTGCAAGTAGAATATGCATGCTCATCAAATTCTACATATGAACTTAACCTCAAAAAAAGCAATTTATTTCTGCCCATATTTAAAGCCCATGCCCAGGTATACAGCCGCTAAAGCTCCATATGATTGTCATGGTAATTTTTGCAAGTTGGAATACTAACTAATGTGTCAACTTTTTCCATCTTCCAGATCCCATTATATAAAGTAGATGAGAACATCTTAAGCTTTCTGCAGACTTTACACTTGTATCTTTGTGCAAGTATTACAATATCTTATGAAAATAACTTTTGAATTCAAACACATTTGAACTTTCAGTTTGCACATGTTCTTTTCTGCCCGCTTCCTACGATTTCTCATTTCGAAGTTACTGCATGTATTTACAGAGGTTTTGTATTAGGCAACATTTATTTAAAGAGCACAAAGTTAACATTATTCAGAAGATGAGTAAAGCGGTATCCAAAAGATTTATTTTAGGAAGCTTTGTGCATTATTCATATAACAAAATAATCATGGAGATTGCTGATAAGGTGGATCAGATCCATATAAATGAATTCACCAGAAGCAGCCTTTGTGAAGTCAATACCATGATCCCATCACATCTGATACCACTTTCCAGTCACAGGAAATGTTTCATTTAATTTTTCTGAAGTAGTAAAGTCTACTATTTAATATGTTTTAAGTATTTATTTACTATAAGGTAGTAACACTGGTTAAATATGCAAAACATAACATACAAACATTTTATGCTTTTGGAAGTGCAAATAGGACGAGCTGCCAAAAGATCCCTGGGCAAGAATGTCCAGATTCAATCTGTTGCCTTGGGAGGCAGATTATAGTGAGGCAAAATCACAGCCTGTGGTGAAAAAGAGACCATATGGGACTCGCAGTGGTGCCAGTGGCTTTATGCCCACCTCATCCCCCTGCCCATGCCAGCTCCCTGGCAGCTGCAGCCCACAAACGAGACAGGGCAAGGCAGAAACGGGCAGCTGTATCTTTCATACCTGTATATCCCTCCCCACTCTGCTGGGGGAAGAGGGAGGTAAAAGGAGAGAGACAGAGAGAGTGTGTGTTTGTGTCGGTGGGGAGAGCAGGGATACACTGACCGCTCTCCAAATACAGATGGATGCACAGGTCTTCCCTGGGGTCAGTAAAATCCAGGGATCATGTGAAAATACAAAATATGTCTGTGCAACGGTAAGTGGTTTATGCTGATTGCATTTGGCTTCCACAAGTAAGAACCCCAAAGGGCTTCACCTGTATATCTGCCAGTCAGGATAACCCAGAGGCAGGATGGGACACAGGGAGAGCAGACGGCATAGCCAGTAGAACTGAGTAAGACGATAAAGAACTGCCAAATACAGATACATTGCTTCAGGATGCGTCATTGACTGCGTCATCCGGTGGAATAACCCATCTAAATCTAAGCATATTAAGTTCTCCAGTGAGTTTATTAATGTGGGCTAACACCATCTGTTTGTGGACGCAGGGCATTTTATCTCTCATTAACATGATACAGCAGTTAAATTTAGATAGGCTTTTGTATGAGCTGAGTATCACTTAGCTGTTCTTCATGCTATGAAGGATTTCTAGGCGCTGGAGAATGGAGTGGTTAGTTAATATGACTGATTGTACCTAAAATTTCTACAGCTTTTCTTAAATTCAAGATCATCTTCCCAATAAAAAGACAGTTATTTGAAGACAACATTTTGTGTTAGTAACATTTCAATGGAAATATTTTACAATAGTGAGCCATGATGACAAACAATAAGGATGGCAAAACTGAATGCATTCATTTAATGGGAAAGTTTAAAACCCTGTCAAGTAGTAATAATCACTTGAAATGATTCAGTTATAAATTGCATAGCCCTGTTCTATACTAATCTTGTACTCAGATTTTAACACTTTTACATTGGCTTTTGCCAAAAGGAAATTGATTTTTTTGTGTAAGGTGGAAAAAGATGGTGCTAGGCATCCAATTATTCATTCGCAGGATCTTGCTGCTAGTGACTCTTGCTTCATTCATAGTGTGCTACTGCTGACTAGATCAGATTGCTTTCCCAAAGCTTTGGCAGGGATGGACAGAGCTTAGAAAATCTATCCGGTGGCAGAGGAGAGTAGTCATACTGATGGTCCTCTGAAGAGCCTCAGTTAAACAAAATGTCTTACAGGAGGTTTAAGCTCCTCAGTGTGACTTCACACAACTCCACCCACAACCACCAGTAATCACAGGCCAGCCAGCAGAGGATTTGCTAAGGGAGCAGGGGAGATTATTGCCCCTGCGCGTTGCTAGTGCTACAGAGCTACTCACACACTGCACTCGGGAAGCAGCGGTAGCTGCATGCCTGCATGGTGGCTGTGGCTTCTCAGTGGAGCAGCCCTGTCTGTATCCTGTAATTCATGTGCTGTGGTTGTCTGGCTCGCATCACAGTGAGCCAGAGAAGGGAAACGGTGTTCAGAGATGATGAATTTTTTAAGAAGACAATGGGATCATCAGCCCAGAATTAGCTGATCCGCCCAACGCAACATTCAGGCTCCCACTCATGTCATAAGCGTGCGATTACGTGGCTCTCCTGTTTGGATTGAGCGTGTGTCTGCCCCGGTAGTCCTTTGCTTGCGGCATGAGTGAGATTGCTACCAGCGTATCACACCCTCCCTTCAGAAATGACACGAGCCTTTAAGTGAGGTTTCAGCCAGAACACAAAAGAATATTCCACGGTCTGGAAAAAAAAACAACTGGTGAGAAATTTGGCATCTGATGTACTCTGTAGGATTCATAATTACATGCACTTAAGGAGATTTCTAGTGGTAGATGACTCTAACCCTGCAGAAAACGGTTTCATAACAAGATTCAATGACTGCAAGTAGAAGCTAAAAGCATCCAGATTCAAATTAAATTGGAGAAGAGATTTGGGGAAGGGCTAGTGAAAAGAAAATAATTAACCATTTAAAGGCATCCTTTCAGATGCTTACATCTCTCCCATTAGACATTTTTAGTAAAGATTTGATGTCTTTCTTAATAGAAATAGAAATTAATGGAAAATTTACTGTCTGGGATTTGGGGCAGAAGTTATAGAGATCAACTTAGGTAGTCATGTGGTGTTCTGCTTGAATGGCCATTGCTCCAGAAGTGGTGGACTTTACCTCTTTAGGTAGGAAGTTAAACTAATGAACTGTGCAGGAGATCTACCAGCAGCCAGGGACTTTTCGGGACTGCAACGGTCGCAGTCAGCATCAGAGAGAAAAAGCAAAGTGTGACAGGTAGCCAAGTTGAAATATATTTCAGGCTCAATTGCCCTAAAAATCTCAAGTTCCCTATCTGTAGCACTGGTGAGGCTGTTGTTGTCACATGAAGTGTTTGCAAAGTCAGGGAATGACGACTTAAAAGGAGGTTTCTGAGAAGACAGCTTTTCTTTCAGTTGAACCCCTGCTATGGTGTAAGGCGTTTTTCTTTTCTCCTTCTTTTTAACTGCTTTCTGGGATTCTCTAGAAAGTATGGGAAAACTTTATTCCCATAACTGCCTCTTTTGTGCCATTGACTCACTGTCTTCCAATGTCTGACATGATGAAGAGAATCTTCTATACTTTTCCAAAAAATGAACCATGCCAGAATCCACAGCATGTGAGGAACACCCTCTTAGCTTGGCCTCTCCTTTGTGTCAAATTTCTAGTCATTGGCTTATTCTCTGACTTACAAGAAATACAGCTTGGTAGCCTCCCAGTTCAGCAGCACCTTTGCAACAGACGCATACACCATACTTTCAGTTCTTTGTCTCATGTCATTTACCATATAGGAACTGGTTACATGCAGGTAATTTGTTGCCACAGACCACATATGAAAACTGTAGTTTTATATCACTCTGCAAAAGATACAGGTCAATTAACCCACAATGTCTTGTGTTCTTCTGTGAACCCCCCCAAACTTCTTTTACACCAGCATGTTGCTCTTCTTCCCTTGGGACTGCTGCTTAGTGCTCTTTCCTCATAGAAAAGAACCCTAAGAGGATCAACTTCATTGTATTTTGCAGTAAAGATGCATTGACAAATTGTACAATAGGCATTTGTTTTATTGATATATTTTTTTTTAGCCAGTCTTTATATTCTGCCACCTTTAATCATAAGTCATGGAGCATGCAGCTTTTGGTTTCAAGCTTTTTTTCTTTGGAGGCTGAATTTTTTTACACATACACAAATCTGTTAGTAGGATGGATAGAATTTGATTTTTGTTGCACCAAGTTCAGTAACTTTCAAAATTCTTAATATTTCTTGGTGTATCTCCTTGTTCCTTTGTGATTTCCAGGCAGAGTGCTACCTAAATATTAGGTAGCCCTGACAAATAGCTAAATCACAACAGTTTTCACCCACTACCATTTAAGTTGGGGCAGGGTCATTCTGCAACAATGAATGAAGGAGATTAATTCTACATCTGCATGTGGAAACTCCTGAAAGGAGGAGATGCCAGAAAGTGTAGCAGCAGTGCGTATCTGTCCTTCTTTGATGGATTTCAAGTAACTAGCAATTCCGGTTAGCTGGCAGCAGTCACTGAAGAGGCTGAGAACCTATTTACGTTGACCTAGTAGTCATGGGGGAGGCTGCCTGGCCCTTGAGAGAGCCTTCAAGTTCAGGAAAGCACAATAAGCTTGTGCCCTGTTTTCATCACAGGCTTCTCAGACCAGGATAAGTCAATCCACCAGGCACCTGTCTGGTGGAAGAGGACACATCAGAGAGCCTGATGGCTTTGGAGGTAATGGAGTGAGCCCAAGGGCTTCTGCTGTGGAACTGAGACCAATGGCATCTCAAATCCCTGGTGAAGAGAGGCTGAGCATAAGACCCGCCACTGTTTGCTGCAGTGGAAGGAGTTTGGCTGCTATCTCTGCAACCAGAAGTACACTGGCAACAGTGGCTTCAACACCTCTTCTGTTCTGTGGGACAGGAGAACACAGCCTGACTGCTGCTGTGAGGGACATGGGACATCAGGACCACTCTGACCACTGCTACTACCCGTCCCTTCCTCTACTAGGTGCTCTACGAGGTAGCAGTGGGGCATGGGGCAGGGGAAAAGGCAGACACAGGGGGAGATACTCAGTAGTGAGGGCCATAAATCTGGGAGAGGCGGTGTAGCTATCTTTATTTTGGGTGATGTTCTGAGTACTCAATGTCCATGATGCTTCCCTTTAAGGACACCATTTTACTAGATGCATAGGCATGCAATCTGTAGCACGGAATCAAGGCTCTATGTGGTAGGGCAAAGTGGGCTACCCCTGTCAGTCGCAGAGTTTCATAGAAGAGACATCTGCAGTTCAAACTTCTAGCAGCTCTGTCTGTCCCTTTCTTCTATACATCTTGGTCACCCACAATAGGCTAAATGGATCTGTCAGCCTCCACCTCAGATTTCTTCATTTGTCTGTCTGTGCAAATTTCACTGCCAGTCAGCCTAGGGCCAGGTTCAGCCATTCCTCTCTTCTAGCAAAGTAATTATTAAAGGGATTTGAAGCCTAGAGAAGAAAACAAACTGCCTTTGCCTATTAAGAGCGATAAACCAGTCTTACTGTAGCTACAGACTTCTCTGCAACTCTGAAAAACAAGAGAAGTATTCTTTCTGTGAATAAACTCAGTGTATTGAGTACATGAATCTGACCAGCAGCCCACATGAGTCTGTGGTATTTCCAGATGCATTGTAACACTGGGTACTGCTCCTTCATGACCGCAGCGTGTCCTACTGTCGCAACAACTGATTTATCAGCAGTGCTCCAGTTACACCAATTGTAAATGGTGACCTTCTAGATGTGAGAGAAAAATCATACATCCCAAAAAGGAATCTCGCTTAAAGAACTGTAGCAGCCCACTTTTAAGACAGGATTTTGCTGGTGCTGCCAGCTATTGGTCTGTTCCACCAACCACTGGTAGCTGTTTTGAGCCAAAGACAGGCAGTTCTTGCAAAAAAAAGGCTTTTTGGGAAGACTTCATATAGACCTGCCTGCTCAGTTTTAGCCTCTTCCACCTCACAAATCTATGCCGTCAGCCCTTCAGATAGTTGCACAACCTGAGTTGTACAGCAGCTCTCACCAGGCTTGTGTGTGTCTGGGAAGCCGGGGTACGACTGTGGCCCATGTGCCCGGTGGCTGTACACAACACGCAGTAAGTCTGGTGCTTTCAGCGGCCACCCGGTCTGGTTGCAAATGCCCACTTGCTCTGCAGCGGCCCGGCAAGCGCAACGTTCCCAGGAACAGGCTGCAGTTGTTCTTCATGCACCTGGTGAGCGTGAGGTATCCCCAAAGGCACGCGAACCCAACTCTGATGCACACCGATAATGTGTTGGACCTAACTATGTCCACAACTTTTTGTTCTGTACTAATTCTTACCTTTCTTTCCCCATCTTGAGACTTAAGTGCTCAAGCACTTTTAAAGGGGATGGATTTGAACTCTTTGAATCTCTCACTGGGAGATACTTTTTCCTATCTTCAATCATTTTTGCAGCTCATCTCTGAAATGCCTCCAGTATCTCAACATCCTTCTTACGTATGTTGCTGGTACCGGCTGGACTGATGAAAAAGCTAATCTGCTGCTCAGATGGAAGAGAGTACAGAGGAAGGTATCAGCATGTGTACCCAAGAAATCAGAGAAATTAATGCCTTTTGGGGTGTTCAATCTACACTACAATGCCTGCCAATGAAATAGCAAAAGTAAGTGTCTGTGTGGAGGATTATTTTGGGATTTTTTTGTGTGTGTGAGTTTACCTGTCAAAAATGAAGAAGATGGTAACCCTTATGGCAATAGTGGAGGACGAAAAAAGAATAGCAGCAAGAATAAAGATGGCCAGATAAAGAAGCTGCACAATATGTGCATATACATATTTTTCCCTAAAGTGGCTTTCTGAGAGATGGTGTTTCTGCATAAGCCTGCTTTGCTGAAGGCGTTTTAGAGGCGTCTTATACAGCCTTTGTGAAATTCTGCAGCTGCAGACAAGCATGAGGCAGGAAGGCCAGTCTCTGCTTGTGCCTGTGGGCCACGGGCAACGGGCACTCAAGCAGCTTGGCCAAGGCACGCTGCCAGCTCGTAGCCACGGGCGGGAGCTGAGGGTTACCAGGAGGAGAAGTTGTAGGAAAAGGAGAATGAAATTGAAAACGTTATGCTTGTGAGTTCTTAGGAGCGTGAGGAAAGAACAAAATTACTGCAGCCCGGGGATCTGGGAAGGTAGACTGAGATCTGCAAGAAGCCACCTCACGTTTGTTTGGTCACCAGCCCATGAAACAACTTGTTTCACCCCTTGCATTGCAGCAGGTTAAACCATTTATGGTTTTTCTAAAGCCAGGAGCACCATCTAGTGGAAACCTGTGCGGGTCCAGCAAATAATTCAGACTGTTTCTTGAAGGTAACAGAGATTTTTGTCTTTACACTAGAAGGGTATACGTTTGCTTTTATCTCTATTTACAAACACAGGGGACTAGTTTAAGTCAACATCACAAATCACATGAATTACAAAAGTTTTTTATTTTAAGACTTTTTATTCTGTTCTCATTCCTATCTAGCCACTGTTACTATCAATTTTCATGGCCATCATAAAAATACAACATAACCCTTTATACAGTCCTTTCTTTTTAAGTGCTGTGGATTCCCCAGTGCTATACTTAACATTTGGTGTTTTCACGTTCATATTACAGTACTCAGTGTCCTAACCAACTCCCTTAGACTCAATTTATGTGCCTGTAAATGTCTGAACTAGGACAGAGGGGTGCACAAGAGTCTGGTACAAATGTAGAGTCTGTATTCAATGAAAAATCAGCACAACAGAAGACCATAATAGGAATTGTAAATAATCTCTAGAAATAGATGTTTATCCTTTAAATTCCTATGCTTTATCTGTAGTAGATTGTAACATTAAACTCTCAAAGCTTCCTCCTAAGATATATATTTTCTAACATTTTATGAAAGTAATTTTGTGCTGAGTTATAAATAAATATAGTTAAGTAAATGAACTGCTTCAGGCTAGAAAAGAGCTGTGTGAATGTATGAGAAAGAATATGATAAAGATCCCCTACGTTGTTACTATTTTCTCGTAATGTGGTGAGAGAGTGCTTTAAATGAAGGTGCCAAGTGGATTATTTAAAGTAACAAAGATGAAGTACCTTTATACACAATTTATAAACAAAGTATAGAATTCCGTGTAGCAAGATGTTGTGGAGACCAGAAACAAGTTAAAAAAATGGGATTCGGCATATTTTTGGAGGATAGGCCTAATGTGGCTGTTAAACACAGCAGTTGAGCTGCAGCCCTGGAAATTTCCCAGCTGCCGCTAAATGGAAGCTGGTAGGATTTGTCAGTCTTAAGAGGAGAGGAGTAGCTGGATTGGTACAGATCATGGGCCAACTAATCCATTATCCGTTCTCCAACAGTGTCCAAAAGCAGATGGAACAATAAAAGCAAATCTGTAAAATACTTCCCTTTTAAAACTTCCCCAGCTGAGGGTATTTCTTGAGTCTGCTGCAGTCTCTTTTACAACGCTGAGGATCTTTTAAGCACTTCTGCAGCCTTCATTTGAGCCCCACCAGACTTCTTGCAGCCGCAGCCTCTTGGGCGAGGAGTTTCTCAGCTCTCCTGTCTGCCCTGTGGTGAGCCACTTCCTTTTGTTTGTTTTGAACGTGGCTGCTGCTAAATTAATTTGACGGCTTTTGCTGTTTGCGCTGGACGAGACAGGGAACAGGCAGTCTCTTCTCCATCCAGGATATTGCAAAATCGCTCGCTGTGAGCCCTCGCTGTCCCCATATGTTACTGGAGCACTGCTCCCGAGCTCTAACTCTCCTCGCTGCACTGGGGCATGATGAAATTTCAGCTGATTCGGGGGGTCACACTGTGACATTGCTTCGGGGCTGCTGTGGTCCTTTCCTGCTGCTGGCCGCAGNGTTTCCACTGTGACATAAGGCAGGTTGCTTCGGGGCCGCTGTGGTCCTTTCCTGCTGCTGGCCGCAGGCTCCTGCCTCCTTCTATCCTTGCTCCAGCATCGATCCAATTCAAAAGCTGCGCCTGTGATAGCATCAGGCTGCTTTGAGCTGCACTACCTGCGTTTCCAGTTCTGGAAATGCAGTGCAGGGTTCCCTGGGCTGGATTTTCCCAGAACGGGCTGAGATGAAACCCAATGGTCTTGGGGGGAAAAAAAAAAACACACCAAAAAACCAAAATAGACACAGGCTGCTCAGTACCATGGCTCAGCTCATAAACTCTCTAAGACTTGAGATGGCTCTGCAGGTGCTTTGCTTTCCTACTGGAGACTCTGCCAAGTGTGGGGTCCTGGAGAGAGGGCTGGGGGTGTGCAGGCTGCCAGAAGGGCACTGTATCCCAATGGCCCAGGGCACCTTCCTGGAGCCAAATAAAATAAATCTGCCTCTGGAGCTGGACTCAGCCATCCCAGACTTAAACAAACATGATGGTACTACATGTCTGTATTTTGCCATCTCTTTATAAATTTGGTAACTATACTAGTTATAAAATTAAATTAAATTTGGTAACTATTAAGTTAAACTTAGTTAACTAAGTTACACTAAGTTAACTAAGTTAAATTTGGTAACTGTTATCTAAGTTAGGGTTTTACTAACACAGAAAAGCTTTTATACTGAGCAGTTTGCTTGAGACGGATTGGCAACCTCAGCACTAATATTTATGTAATCCCTTTTTTCCTTTTTTTTTTTCCTCTGTTTCTCTCTGTTGCTCTTCCAGACTCTTTCTTTCCATAATTTTGTCATACTTGCAATTTGTTTCCTTCCAGCCTGATGGATTTGCCTTGCTGTTATGTACTCAGTAGAAAAGAGTACTTTAAGGACAGGAAAGTCGATATTTTGGTGGATTTGGTGTATCCAGGTCAGTGTTGCAGCTGAGTTGGCTGTCTTGGGAATGGAGTAGTGCCATTTGAAACAGCAGCTGCTCCTGTCTGAGCCTCCAACCTTGTAAGTATGAATTGTGCCTGTGGCAGCAAAATTAATGGCTAACATAAAAGGAGAAATAGAAAGCAGGTGGCCTCTTGAAAAAGCAGCCAGAGCTCCAGGACCACATTTGTACTACAGAGCACATCATCAGCGATGCATTTTCTTTACCCAAAATATTTTCTGTAACCCTTTTCTGTAACCTTACTCCTTATTTGACCCACAGTCCTCCCAGAGGCCCATCCATCAGCCTGGGAAACTTGATATTAAAGTATAAGTAAAAAGAATACATTCAGACCTCAGTAAAAAGACTGCAAACCACGGTGATGTTGCACATGTCTATTCATTTATATTTACCGTTCAGATGCTTTTATTCGTACAAGCAATCGAGTCATGAACACCCCTATCCTCAGAAGAATGTAGTGCCATCATGCAAGGCAGCGTATAGCTGAAGTCTGCATCTTCTTTTCTAATTACAGTGAGTGATGTCTCTTTGTTGATTCGACTCTATGTTCCACTGAACTTGATCAAATACATTTAAGATTCCTTTTTCAGAGACGAGCTTGAGGCACAGGGATCAGGCAGGGCTAGGAATCTGGCTTTGTAACGTCTCCATTTTTTTTCAGATCTGCAGTCTGATCCACTACACCGGAGGATCATTCCCTAACAGTGGCACAAATTGTGAATCTTACTTTCTTTTAAAGACGTATTTAAAAAACCTGCCTTTTAAGACAGACGAGGTGAGCTACCCAGGGGTTATTACGTGAGTAAAAGCTGGCAGACTGGGTGATCCATCTGAATAGGTAATTAATTCACATAAGTCTACATGATGAGATACAGACCGATACTACAGAACAAATTATTTGTAACATTTTGTAAGTACTAAAATTAATGTTGTATGAATTTGTCATTTCAAGAAAAAAGTTATGGATTGTTTGTATTATAATTTCATCTTGTTAATGTAAAAGTAGGAATTTTGCTTTCCCTGGCCTCTTGGGAAGCAAAAAACCAGTGTATCTAATTATCCGAACACTCAGGAACATAAAAGAATAGCAAGTGGTGAAATTATAAATCTGTTGGAACAACTCCATGTTTTCTGATTAAACTCTATTTCTGGTGGCTCTCAGCAATCATGTTCGTCCTATGTTCATAGTAATTGCATGTGTCAAAGCTGAGGCCTTGTGTAAACTGTACCAAATGAGTTACAATTTTAATTTAGAAGGAGATAACTGTATTTGCCCCTGCAGGCAGATTGCATCGGGTCAGAAGTATAAAAATGAATAAGAAAGAGAGTAGGGAGGAGGCTGGAGGGCCTCCAGGTTAATAATAAGTAGAAAATCTAATAAGGCTTACATTACAACAGTTGAATTTTAGGGGAGGGGGTGAAAAAATGTAATTTGCAAACATGAAGCCAAACTCTGTTACTTGCATCCGATCCATGTGTATGAGTGCTCATTACTATATGCACTTCACCCCTAGTACTACACTGATGAAAAAATTTGAAAAAATAAAGGGTTTTCAAAAACTTGGAAGCTCTCAAAACCTGATGTATTTACATTATTTAAAAATACCTACTCTATCCCTATAATTCCATTATGTTTCAGATTGTTTCTGGTTTAAGCAATACATTAAATAATTGTCTTAATGTTACATTGCATTTTGAAAAGGTTAGTGTCCTCATGAAGAATAAAGTATTTTTTTCCAAATTTAAAATATTTTTTTTATTTGAAATTGTAATCAAGACTGTTAGAAATATGTATGAATATGGCTAGGAGGCTACAGTATTTTTTGTAGGTTTGAAAGCGATCACTTTAGCAATGACTAGATGCTGTCAATAATTTTTCTTAGTACTCTGGGCTGTGGAAATTGTTTCTGCCTGACCTTCTGTACAGAAGACCAGAAAAACCCAAGGGTTGTTTGAAAAAATTAGATGGTACTACTGCTTATAATTAAGACTTAATTTATTTTGTCTACAGCCTTGCAAAATTTCTCCTTTAAGGAGCCTGCTTCAAGCTGATTCTGTGTTTGTGCATGTTTGATTTTCACCTGAAATAGTCCGGTCATTTCCCAGAGTGAGATTACAAGAAGAAGCCTGTTTTGTACCTTTTAACGTTTTCTTTATAATTGCTTCATTAAGAAGCCGTGGTTCCTTCGTGTTTTAGTGCAGGATAGTTAATTTGAAGACTGTGAGAGATGGATAATCTGCTACTTCCTCTATTACCATGTTTCAGAGGTAAACTACGCTCCCCATTAAAATATTCTGCCTGTTTAATAATGTGAATATGTCAGGCTTTAGCTTTCAGCCTTTAGTTCTTGTTGCAGTTTTCATTGCCGGTTTGAAAAGCTACTTAATACCTGGATTAGTATTTTTCCCTCATGGAGATAATTATACTGTGTAATCATTTCTCCTCTCAGTCTTCTTTTATCATACGTTAAAGAGATTGAGGTCTTAAAGTCTCTCTCTCACTCTTAGAGGCATTTTTTGCATTTTTCTGCTATTTTTTCGAACCCTTGAACCATCTCCAAATTATGCACTGCGAATGACAGTGCAATGCTTTCACTGCATCTCTTTATATAAAAGGAAGAGTGGTCCCTGTGTTGTTTTTTTTTTTTTACTATCCATTGCATGAATTTATTCTGAAATGTTTTCTGCTCTCACTTCAGTTTGAGATCTGTTCCCCCCAGACAGCGGCAATCCCTGGTCTTCATCAGCACCCAGGCGAACAACTCGCCTTTTCTGCCAGGCGCAGTACTTCCATGCAGGCTGTGGATGCAGCTCTCATCTGTGTTGGACCCACTCCTCTCTGCCAGTCTTTATGCATTTGGAGCTCTGAACTGAGCCATTCACTCATGACATAAAATGTTTTATTAAGAACTTCAGGACGGAGCTGATGTGTTTGGGTTTTGGCTTTTGGGGTTTTATTTGGTTGCGGTTTATTTATTTTTTTTTTCTCCATCGAATTGTATTAATTTTTCATTGTTTTGAAAGTGGAACCCAAATCATCTTCTGAACATGTATGAACACAAGATGTTTGAAGCAGAATCTGCAAAGGCAGGAAGATGGAGTGAGCATACAGGAAACACAGAAGCATCAGTCTTCTTTCTGCACGACCTTCACGCATCTTCTTTTTTGGGTAGGGTGCAGGCTGGGGACTCAAGGGGAGTACACAAAATCACTAGGAGATTTCCTTTTGTAAAAAATCATTTCTGCATTATAGTGAATTCAAGGCTTTCAAGTGTGGAATGGGAAACTTTAAAAATTTGCCAGTAATTATTCCAACAATGTTACAACAATTCCAGAAAACCAGTATATATAATATATCTGGCAGTCTTCTTTAAAGCTTTCTTTGACTTTACATATGTCAGCCATGATTACAGACTTCAAAAGGCCTAATGAAATTTGATAACTGAGTACATTTTCCACCAGCATATTTGCATAAATACATCGCAACACATTTACTTATCATGTCTATTTGGTTTTGGTTTTGTGTGTCACTTTTGAGCAGGATGACCTAACAATCCATCAAGAATACTAAAGTATAACTTTATCGTTATATAACTTAATAGTTTGAACTTGATTGTGGTACTGATTTAATATTTGAAGAAGGATGAGAAGACAGTAAACACTGTCGGCAGAAATCAGCACCTTTTCAGAGAGAAGCTTTAATGTAGTTTTGTGCCAAAATGAACCACAGATGTATATGGGCTCATGCATTTTAGATATAGGAAATTATTATTCAAACTAAGGGGAGTAAAAGCAAGTATAGGTTATATGTTCCTTAGCAAACAGTTCTATCATTTCCATTTCAATCTCCTATAAAAAAAAAAAAATTCCTAGGATAATTTCTGAATGGCCGAAGGCAGATGGAAATACTTTAGTCTTTTGCCAAACAATACTAGTTCACAGTAGGGTCACCTGCAGTGTTTTGTAAACTAGTGGTTTTTTGCAAAGCAGGATTGGTGCTGTAGAAAAACTCCCGCCCCCCCAATTTCTAGAGAGAAACTCTTTTTCTGTCCTGTATTACTCAAAAGCAAAAATGCCTTTAACATGAGAGCCAACATGAATTTATATAATCAGACAGTTTACCGGGAAGTATTCAAAACCAGAATAACATGACAAATTACAGCTTAGCTGATCCTCTTGGAGTTTCAAAATGACATAATTAAATGTTTATCCTGTTCCATGTGGTCTGTTAGCAAACATATTTCCATTGGATACGGAACTTGCCTTTTCTCAGAAATAAATAGTTGTCTAGCAGTGGGAGACATTTAATAACAAATGTAAATAAGTGACTAGAAGAAGCCTTCTTTCTCCAGATTGTAGCTTTCATTTATGCGTTGGAAAAAAAAAATGATACGGAATAATCACATGCACAAAACCTTGTATGCAGGCAGTTACTGCTAATTTCAATATCGGTAGTTTTGAATTAATGTCCACGAGATGTGAATTCTGATAAAGGACAATGGCCTAAATTTTGTTCTCAACTATTGTCTGACATGAGTGACTACATTAAAGCGATTGAAGCTACTGCACATTTACATCAGCATTAAAAGAAAGTGGAATCTTTCTCAAAGTAATGTAATGAGTTCCTTCATCCTGCTTAATCCCGTTTCACTGCAGCAGCCTACTACAGCTCTCATGCTGTTAATTACTGTTAGTGAAGCATACTTAACTTCAATTGCTCCTCAGAGTCCCACTCCCTGATTCCAAATGACTTTGTGTGAAGTGGAGATCTTTTCTGATTAACGACAACAAACAAGAAATTATACTGTATCTACTTTCATTACTGCCTTAGACTATTAGCTGTTCCTTTCAAATTTGAACTTCTATTTGTTTACAGGTTTCTTTTTTTCTGGAAAACTATTGTAGGACTTCATTCTTTGTGTTAGTAAAAGCCAACTTCATTTTTTTTTCCTAAATATCTTACAGAATATGGGTAAAAACATTGTAACTCAGCCTGAAAAACATTGCAAGTTTTTGTTTTTGTTTTGTTGTTGTTTTTTTTTACTTTTAGATAAGCTGTATATTCAGCTATATATACAACTTGGTATAGTATAATTACATTTTTAACATTTCTGTTTCTAATATTTTAAATCATTGTGATATAACCGCAATATACTATAATATTACAAGCTAAGGATTTGAAAGGCTTATTATTCTTTCAAAGTGCACTTGAGTTTTGCTGTTTTGCCATCCTGTTTTTACTGATAGTTTTGCCCTGTTTATGAGACTTCTCAATTTCTTACTATAAACCAGAAACAATATCTGTCTTCTTCATCCAAACATCCTCCTTTGATACTTGAGTCCACTGACAAGGAAAAACGTTACCGTTTTCAGACCTCTCAGAAATATCAGGCCCTGAGGTTGAGATAGGAGTGATAGTAAAGCAGAAAAAAAGGCAGCTGTGGTTCACATCCTCCGCAGCAGCCTTCTTCATTCAGCCTGTCCCTTCGGTGTGTACCCAGGGCTGCTCTCGAAGCTGCCACCCTTTCCCCTTTTTTGCCTCTACGGCGTTCCTCCAGGCTGACCACGATGGCAATCGCTGCCACAAGAAGCCAATGCCTCTCCCCGTCTTCTGCTTGGCAGATCTCAAACCAGACAGACATGCTGCCACTGCCAAAGGATACCTGCAAGCCCAGAGCCAGCAAAAACGTTCGCAGTTTATACACAACCCTTTTCTCCTTGCCCACATTCCACCATCTGACCCAGTAATGGTCCCCGCTGTGTAAATGACCGTTCCTTTTCACTGCTGATTGATCTTTAGGTTCCCTGCACGGCTGTAATCCTCCTGCATTTTCCTTCAGAGCTGACATGGAAATATTGAGGAATATTATCCTGACAGCTGATCCCCGAGAGACTTTGTTAGGAAAACCCTTGTTATCGATGAGTCCCCATTAATAATTATATTTAGGCAACCATGATTTAGCCATTTTACAACCAGTCTAATATGAATAATGATTCCTGTAGTGATTTTTTCTTAAAATGCTGTGCATGACTGAACAGAAATCTTCAGGGGCAAAGCTTGTTTTTATAGCTA
This sequence comes from Anarhynchus alexandrinus, assembly GCA_008711295.1. Lineage (NCBI taxonomy): Eukaryota > Metazoa > Chordata > Aves > Charadriiformes > Charadriidae > Anarhynchus > Anarhynchus alexandrinus. The sequence continues at coordinate 473,632 of VUYV01000454.1, forward strand.
TACTTAACATTAGCACTCATAAAAATATAATGAAATTCAAAGCAGATTGAAATTGGACACAATCAATGTGTTGTGATGACAGTCTAAGGGAATTCCTCAGTGTCCTTTTTGTCATGAAGTCAGTCCCTGAAATCAGGGGAGGCGCCTAGAGGGAGGCACCAAGGTATAAAATTTGTGACCATGGGATTCTATCTTTTTATAAGAAAGTCCCCACCCAAAATTGCTGTGCTCTGTATACAACTCAAATATAATTTCATCATGCATGCCAAAGATTAAAGTGAAGGCTAATCCGTTTTTGTGACAAATCTTCACAGTGGTGTCAAGTCCTGATCCAAAGTGAATCACGCCACTTATTTGGATTTACCCCCAAGATCAAAATGAACTAACAACCAGAGTCAATCACAGAGTTTGTAACAGTGATGGGGTTGGCAAAAAGACACCTCCTTTTTTTTTGCCTGAAACTCTTCAAATATATACTCCAAAGAGCCTAAAATTGAAGAAACTGCATTGTAGTGTTTTTCATAGTGTATATCGCCAACACCATCATGTGACAGAAAATGAAGACAAGCTTTCATGTACACAAGAGCCTCTGTGCCCAAAAACCCAAGATTTTTTTCAAAATATGAGTTGGCCTAATAAGGGGTGATGATTACAGATATTGCCATGCTGATGTCCTTAGACCATCATAGCTACCATAACACCAAAATACTGTGTGTGCTGTTTGTAAAGAAATGTTGTATAGCTAGCCTTTGTCCTTCAGTAACTGGCAATCATCAACAAATGTATCCCTTTTTTTCTCAACACCTTAACATCAGTTTTCTCAGTTCTCGAGAATTTTTTATGATGCTTCTCTCTGAGAATCAGTGAGCCTCACAATGGAACCCTCTTGCTCTTTGCTGTTAATTTTCATTAAATAAATTACGAAAGTCTTCAAGGTTTAATGCAACAGATGATGAGGCAATTAGCATAGATTGAAACACACAGTAAAACACTGTCTTTGGAATAAACAGCATCCTGATGAATAATACAATGGCACTTTCTCCAGAAGTTTTCAGTAAAGCAGCAAAATCATTGTGCATATCAGTAGAGGCACGTACCTTCTCTGTGCAAGGACTATTTCATCTGCATCAATAATCTAATATTTTCACCAATTGTCATAGATTCAGCATATTTGTTTCAGTACCTCGATGGGATTCTCTCCACTTGTAGGGGATGACAAAAACATTGCTGAGGGTTCATCTGGAGAGGGAGTTGACTCAACTTACAGCAACCTTATAAAGTTTGCAGGTTTTTTTTCTGGTATAGGCATTGCTCCCTTCTTAGTGGTGTCAGTGTTGAAAGCCCTTGTCCATCCCTCTTGTGTGGCTGGCAGTACTGCTGTTATTCCAAAATTAGGCCCAGGGAAGTATGGTCGCATGTGCTACCGAGCTACAACTGTAATTTTCTGGTCATTTTTGTGATATGCTTCTTTCTCCCTGGGAAGGCTTTGGCATCTTTCTAGCCTTGTAGAACATACCTGGATTTCTTTTTTGGGCTTATGGTCCCTCAGACTGCTGAAGTAGGTTGACAAAATATTTATTTTGCTCACAGATCAGTCAGCAATCTCTGTGGCTTCCTTCACCAAGGTAGGTTAGATAACCAGTCTGGAAGCTGATATCAAGGGTAGTGGGTATTCCTGAACCTTTCTAGATACATTATCAAGGACTGAGAAAAATGCCCTTGTTTCAATCTCTGCCTAGCTCAAGTTTAGTAATATTTTGTTCTTATCTTAGACATCAGGTTGAATGAGCAAAAGCATCCTGAGAAGCTGAGACAGCAAGGAAACTCTTCACCCGTATAGCTAACTGCAGTAACACCACGTACTTCCCTTTAGGAACAGGTCTTTTTTACAAAAGGGGCATGAAGAGACAGGAATAGCCTGCTGTCATATCAGTCAAAACCTTAAGTTTAGATGCAAACCCATAATTTCTAAAACTTGGGCTGGGGTAGAGTGCCTAATATACAGTAATACAATAGGTATAAACATAGAAGGTAGGCTTTTTTAATAAGGTTTGATATTTATGAATTCCTGATTGGAATTGTTAATTTGAGCATTTGAGTAGAGCAGGATAATTAAGATCTATGGCAGTAGCTGAGCACTGATGTTTCAATATAAGATCATCAAGGATTATGTTTAGTTACGTATCTCTGCTTCTATTGCCCTAGGTTTGCCTCAGGAAATGGAACCTTATGAACAATTTTAATGAACAAACAAACAAAAAAAAATCCAATTTAGGTCAAATGACATTTGTTTTGGGTTCAGTATTTCTCAGGTTAAATTCTTTAGTCAGGCAGTGGTGTTTATTGCAAGAGAGAATTGATTGGGTCATGTAGGGCACAGAGTACAAATAGCAGTGTCATTCACCAATAGGTACCACAATTTCCTCCAACATGTACTGAACTCCTACCGGTCCTTCCAGCACCAGTGGAAGAGAAACAGGAGAGAGTATCAGTAAAACACACTTCATTTTCATTTCTATATCTTAAATAAGCCTTGAGGCTAAGGCTCAAATGAGTGACAGCCCGGCTTATGCTGTTTTAGTCTACAAAAGTGTTTTATCAAATCGGTAGTGCTGTGTGTCAGTCATATGTGACCTCTGTATGGAAAATGTTTACACGATATTATTAACTGTTTTGCTCCAGGGTTTCCTCATGAATCTGCTATATTCTCTGCATTAACAACATGAATAGCTGTTATATGTCTGTAACCAAGCTTCCCAGATCTCCAACCAACTTTCCAGAAACTGTTGTTTGAAATTGCACTCCCACGCAGGCCCAGAGTCTTATCAAGTACCTTTATTCAGATGTTTTTTGAAAAAGTTATTATAAAATTCAAACTTGGGATTTCTGTGTTGCTTGATGGACTTTCAGCCACTGTATAAATCACCAGTTCCCAGTTCAGTCTCCCCTACCTGACAGTACATAAAATAAAAAGCAATGACAGATGATTATCCAACACAGTGATATAAATATGATATTCCATAGTGTACTATTGTTAAAGATATTGCTTTATCACAAAAGATGCATCATTTCCCCAAACAAATTCCTTATGGTGCCCACTTTTTCTTGGAAAAAGATTTTTCTATCAATCAAGTCACTTTCCAAGTCCTTTTCAGACACATACATTCCCCCTCTCCTTTTACGACACCACATACACCACCTCTTTGCTCTAAGTTATGTTTTTCTCTCTTTCTTTCCTTTCTGTCTTATGAGACTTGTTTTACTTTGGCAAGGTTATTTCTCCAGATCCAGAAATAACAGTTTCATGAGTGACCTGTGATCTCCTCTTCCCCACCCCAGGAAGGACTTGTATTTGAAAGCTATACTTGATCCTTCATACCCTTAAAGAGGAAACAAGGTGTTTTGGGCAGAGATTTACTCTTCAGCTGCCTTATATTTTCAAGTAAAACAGACCCTGCAGCCTTGCGGTTGAGTAGTGGAGCTGAAATATGTTCATGTAGACTGGGGTGGTTTTACTAGTGTCACCTGTTTTACTCATTATCTTTTATGATCCTGACCCACAACTCAGTTTTATCAGTGAAGCTGTGTTCCCACTAATTGTGCTTTGTGGGAAGCAACACACTGTTGTTCCCCAAACAACAAACTGCTCCTTATAGTGACATGCTTTGCCCCAGAGCTCCAAGGCTCTGGTCCCTCAGTGGCTCATGCTGCATACATGCTAGAATAGTAGCATCCCCGTCTGTAGCGCACCGTGTAGGTCCCTCTCATGAGAAACTCAGACAAGTTTGAAAGAACAGTTCACTGAACTATTTCTGCACCCTACAGAAAACAGAGACAGAGATGCAGAAAATTTTTAAGAATGCTCCTCCAGCACCATCTCACTTAATCATTTGCGTCTTCCTTCGACAAACTCCCATAACAACCTTACAAACATGCCCCAGCATATTTCTGACATACTTTCCACTACCTTGTATAAGGATGCAACCATGATAGCATGTCAGTAACTTCTTATGGTTTTAGGTACCTGGCTCATTTTCAGTTTCTGCCTTTATGTTAAACCCATGAAATAACACCTGGGGTCATAGGGTCATCTAAAGAAACCAGGACTATCACAGTCATCTGGTTAAGTGGCCAGGTCAAGTAAAGGAAGGAGTACTTCATTCTTCACAGTCTTACAGGTTTGAGGCCAGTGCTCTGTACTAAGGTTTGGAGGAGCCTGACCTATATTTTGATCCTCTTGGCCCCTGAAGGAGGAGACAAAGATGGAGAGGAAAAGCTGTCTTCTGGGGATGCGAATCAACCTGCCTTTCCTGCAATCATGTTTGGAGGGATTGGAGGGACACTTGGAGTGAGGCAATGCCTCTGGTGCATGTTATCCTTTGTCAACACTTCATTCACACTTATAGAAGACCCTTTTCCCCATTGACCCCCACTCATCCCCACCCAGGAATGAAGAAAGTGTTGATGTAGCCTCTTACCACCTGACAGCCCTGAATCATTGGAAGGACGCTTCCTCACAGCAACTAGCTACATCACTGCTCAGAATTCTGCTAATCAAAAAGCTTATTAAAAAGCCACTCCCCTCCCAGATGGACCTAGATGGTCAGCCAGGTGCCACCGCACACAAACACACATGCCTCCTCACCTCAGTCTTCCAACACAGACCAAATGCCTGAGCACTACTTTCATTCTTGTTGTTGTAAGACTACAAACTCATGCAGACAGAGCGTAGATATATGTTGAGAACTTCTGCACTGCTCAAGTCATGAACTTGGGCGATTTCTTTTTGTCTTACCAAATTCCATTCAGACTTGGCAGACATATGAAATGGTTCAAAAAGAATTTTTCCTAGCTTGTTTTCCCCAGGGAAATGAAGGATGTCAGGCTAAATCAATAAATTCACATGCCAAAATGATTAAAAGAATAGTTCTGGCTTGCTGTGCACAAGCTGGGAACTGCCCAATTTACAGTTACTGTTTAGCTTTCATTTCAGCTCTCTTGCACTTCTGACCTGTACAGTATATGACATGGGAGTCATTCAGGAGAAGTTGCACATGCTGACATAGTAAATCTGGTTTATTTGTCTCTGGGATAATTCACCACTATTGGCATACTCTTTGGTGCAGAGAGTCTCTGCCACAAACCTTCTGATTTGTACATAAGAGACTTTGGATTATTTGTTACTTGTTAAAGCAGAACTTGTCATTACAAATGTGCACACATACTAAATAAAAATGGAATTTCCTCCCGATGAATCCTTGGTTGTTAGAAGACCAATATGTCAGCTTAAACACGGGTTACAGGCTGCAGACATGTTGTGGATTTAAAGCCCCCATGTCAGTGGCCATGTTAAGTTAGATGGGAAGCAATCAGTGGGGCTGATATAAGCTAAAGACTTCACCTTTTAACAGCAACAATGATGAGTGGAAAGGCTTATCTAAACCTTGCACTGAGCAAGAAATTGGAAGCTGAACAGGAGATACCTACAGATAAGCAATCTGATATATGAAAGAATCTAGTGTGCTGAACATGTCCTTTAGTTGTCTGCTGAGAAGTCAGGAAAGCGTTCTGATGACATGCTTGGTGCAAAACCAAGTAATGTTTTGAGCTGATTGGGAAAAAATGCATACAGCACTGAGCGATCGTGTGGAGACTTGCTTATTTGCGACTTTGGCAAAGCCTGTGTGGGCTGGCCAGGTCTGCCAGCAAGTTTCCTTGTCCTTCTCCTGCCACCTTGGACTTTCACTGCAGCAGATGAATCTCTGCTGAAGCAAGTCTCTGGTGGGCTCAAAGCACTGCCGGTGGAGGAGGTTCAAGGTTGGAAATGTTGCTTTCAACCCTCCATGAATCCAACCTTGGGAACATTTACGGTGCAGAGAAGACAGGTCTTGTTTATAAAATGCCAGCAAGTAGCAAGCTGCCGCTGAGAGATGAGGAACACACTGCTGCCTGTAGCGTTTGTTGTTAGGCTTGTGTGGTTGCAGTTTGGGGCAGTTTGGGACAGTCTATGTTTCTTATGTACGTTCTGTTAGACAGGGAGGGAGGACCACTGCTGCCCCGAGGACAGTGAGCCTGAGCAGGTGGAGAGAGGAGCAGGGTAAGGCACGCAGCAGCCCTGAGGGAGGGACCTTCCCTGCAAGGCTTCAGGGAGCAAGAGGCCTGTTTAAATACTTGTATCTCAGAATTTACATCATTCAGTTAATAAGCTTTCTCTACCTGACAAGTTACTTTGCACCAATATTTGATGCTGAGTTCTAATAAATCCCGCTTTAAAAGCTGGAGGCAGATGGTATCTTCTGGTTTGCTCACTTCAGAGATATGTGGAGCAGTTCCACCTCAAGGCTTTAGTTGATTTGGTCCCACCATCAGTACTGAGCACCGCAAACAACCTCAGACTGCACCAGGTGAAACTGTGAAGTGAGACTGCCCATCTGGGTAGGACTGATGAATGAAAACAATTTTAGTGCTTGAATTTGTTTTCTTATCACCTCACACTGCAGCCAGTGGGCAGGGACTACTGCTGTTTGCTGGGAAGAAAGATCTTGTCAACCAGAGACGATGAAGAATGTTTTAAGTGAGATGTTCCAGCTGTGGCAGGCAAACTAACTCAAAAGCAAGCTCAGAGTTTGGCACAAGTGTAACTGCCAACAGTTTGCATCCTGCTGGATTCACCCAAGAGGATGAAGTATCACCATGGATGTATCACACACAGATATTTTGTGCAGCTTTGAGAATTAGGCATCAATTCTTAAACCAGGTTATTATATCAATAAGCATTTTTTTGCTTATTGAAATAGTGTTTCTGATGGGAATACACTTGCAGCAGTCCAGCAAAACAGGATGGTGGCAGTTGCAACAGCCAAGCAAACTGATGCTTGCAAACACTGGATACTTTCCAGCTTTTCTTGGCCCAGAAAGGCACAACCCATCAAATCTTTCACTTTGTGCTATTATCTTGTATTTTGGTGATAAGCGCATGTAAGAATGCTGATTTTTTGCTATAATATATTGTGTGTTAAGTATTTATTCTGTAAAATTTTCACTTGTTAATGGCAGTTTTGGAATCATTAGAACTACAAAAGAACTATGGATTTCAAAAGCGTCACCTCCAGAATGTTGAAAATTGATAATTTCTGAAAATTAGTCACTTGTGGATAGAAAGCCAAATTTCCCAATCCTTTTCAAGTGATACGATTGTAGCTGTAATTAAAGATCATGCCATAATGCATACACCGACATAGGTTCTCCCTTGGAAATGTTTGACGTTCAGTCACCACTGCCTGATAATGTCAAAACTATCATGACAACAAAACTATGACTAGTGGGTATGGTGATGCTTAATAGTTTTTATCTTAAGAGAGTTGAAAGGAACGTTATGAAGCAATGGAAGGGCACTCCTTTGGCCTAAAGGCTCTCACCTGAACATAAAATGTCTTCTACAGGTGAAACAAACAAATTCTAGTGAAAAAACAGAAAAATACTCCACTTAAGTATGTTAGGAAGTACTGTGTTTCAGGTTTGGAGTTTTATTTATTTGTGTTGAAATGCAGGATGAATTTGGGTACCTAATGCAATGATTTATGATATGGTTTGCAATTACACTTTGTTTTTTTCCACAGGACCACTGCCTCATCTACAGCACCAGAGTGGTCGCTCTAGCTGACTAAAGCTGCTTTTTAAATATATTTTTATTAATCAACACATGGGCCCTGATTTTCCTTTTTGAATGCTGCCCAGAGCTTGCACCAAACAAGGATGATAACGTGGCTTGCCAAGGAAATGAGCTGTGGGTGTTACTGGTGTGTGTGCCCATTTCCCTGTTGTAGGGACAAACTTTTGCTCCATGCAGCAACATTCAGTGATGTAAGTGGTCATCCTCTCTGGATATTGAGAGTTAAATGTCTTCTGCAGAATACCTCCACCAGTTTTATTTCAGGGGCATGGCTATAGAGCAGAAAAAACAAAATGTCAAAACATGGAGATGACCTAATTCTCCTCTGCTGCTTGTCACAGATCTGAAAAAAGAGCTGACCTTCAGCCTGTAGGTCATAGCAGCTGCAAGTAGTCCTGAATGGATGGAATACAATGGGTAATTTTAAAATGTTTATTTTGAAAATATTCAGGGCTGCAATTTATTGGTTTTTAAACATCTGTTCACTATTTTTCCTCTAATGAATTTTTAGACACAAAGAAAATTAGCTAAAAATTCTATTTTTGCCTCTGTACTAGGATGGCACCCAACACAAGTCCTTGCAGACAGCTGCCCAAAGTAGAAAAAAGGGTGTGCAAACCTGTTTACAGCTTGATTTATTTAACCATAAACACCAGCTCAGGACTGGGGGTGATAGCATGTTGGATAATGCTTTCTTTCAGAAATCTTAGATCCATACTAATGTATGGTTCCCAGGGAACAACTTGTCCTTAAGAGACCAAAGCAGGCAAAATATTCTTATTTCTGGTTCCTGAAAGACTTCGTACAGTCAAAGCCAGCCGCCACACATTATATCAAACCTGAACTAGTTCATAGTTTAAAAAAAAAAAAAAAGCTGTATAAACAGCATTTCAGCATATGCACTTAATCTTAGCAAACACCAGGCCAAATTCACTGGCATCTGAGGGAAAACAGGACACCTGCACAGAAGAGAAACACTGCCAGCAATGAGTATGTGATAATTCACATTTCTAGTTGGAACTTCTCAAACTGTGATTTCTGAAACAGTGCTTATATAAATGGAGAACGGAGAATAAAATTTATCAGCGTAATCATTAAAGAATATGTGTCTTGTGGCAGAATAATTTCTCTTAAAAGACCTTAGACATCTGCTCCAATAAGTCGCAAGCCTCTCGTGACCTTTGCTCTTATGTCAATACTCTTCCTCATCTACAAGTGCTGCCCTCTGCACCTAAATAAAAGGAGTCTGAAACATCAGCTGAGAAAGGAACGGGAGGAAGATTTCCTTGAAATCCTTTTCTTATTCAAACTTTCAGCCTTTTGCCAATACCTACCAGAAAACTCTGCAAAGCAACACCCACCCCCAAAAAACTGTTGCCGAAAAAGAGAACTATAAAATATTGTGTCTGGTACAGTCTGGGGAATTGCCCAGGTCTGTGCTGCTTCTGCTTTATCTACTTTCTCTATCCTGGAAATCTCCTCCTTGGTAATTGTTTGCCTCCTCCCTTTTAGAAACATGCTATACATACAGTTTTTGTGTGTATTGAAGCCCCTTGTGTCCTCTGTCCATTTTTGAATGCACCAGTTGTTTCCTACTGAAGAGCTTCAGTATGGACCTGGAGTAGCATATGGGTTGAGATAGACATGGTAAGTGGCACACCTCTCTCATGTAGAACGCACCGTAAGCCACTTGGTACCAACAGGGCTGATGGGTACACCAAAGTAATTACTTTTCGTTGCCAGAATCATATCTGCTGTAAACATGGCCTTTCCTTGCCTTTCATATTAGGCAGTTTGCCACTGCACTCTTTTCAGAGCATTTCAGAGCAGTGGCTGCAAGTACAGGACACCTATGTGTGTGTTAACGGGACAATATTGACAATACAGCCGTGAGACTGTCTCCTTCTTAGCTCTCTGCAGAGTTGGCTGAGGGCGGAAAATATAGGCTGGAAATTTTATTGTAACACAAAGTACTGTGACTTGAACTCCTGCAGTCTCTCCTTTGCTCCTGGCAGTGCTCTTAAAACAATTTGCTTATTATTTTAATGTGTGTCATGGGGACATGTAGAAGGCTATCGTGTGCCACACGCAAACTGCCTACTTCCAAACTTGTGGTACTCAACACAAGGGTTAAGCATTCACAGAAAACCCTCTGTGGGAGTGGAAACGTCAATCACAAAGTGGTGACAGTAATGATCTCTCAGCAATCATTTTGTTCTTTGGAACAGAAGTTTTGGCAGTTCTTATTTTTTGGTCAGTTCTCCCATGTCTGGTTTAGTCACATCCAAATAAAGAGCTGAATATATGTTCTTCTTTAATGGCTTTTCTGTGACTTTGCCTACTCTGCTCGCTCAATGCAAGGTCACAAAACTTAACTGCTGTAAGAGGACAGCTGAGGGCTGCGTGCTACGCCGAGTACAGAGGGAGCAAAGGGAGTAAGTGCCTACCTTAGGACTCATCCATATGAACAGTTTTGTTGCTTTGTATAAAGAAGTACCCAGTTGTTAGTGAAACTGATGAGAGAGGTTGGCTTTTCATTTCTTTGAACAGGAGTTGTTGTAGCTGAACCTGCTTTTGTGATCTGTTGGTGTTAAAATCTTCCAACTTTTTCTGAAATATAATTGACGAAGCCACAAATGAGTGACACAAGCCATTTTTCCTGAAAGGAAATACCTGACCACTCATAGTACAACAGCAGAAGACATCTCTGCTAATATACATATAGTTAATATATAATATGCAAATGCATGCCTGGGTTTCCCATCCTCACTCCCAAGAGATACTGTACTATCAAACATGAAGAGATGTCTTCACCTCCAGTAACTGCACTTCCAGTGCTGAACTTTACATCTGTTTTAAACAGAAAATTTGGGGAAGATAATTGTACCTGAACTGGCTGTGAACACTCCTTTTATTTTCTCTTTAAGATTATTACCTATTCTGTCTCTGTTAAGAGCACAGGGTACTCATAAGTGGAAGTAACAACCAAAATACTCAGATGGTAACTCGCACTTTTAATGTTGTGCAGTATAGGCAGTACGAGTTGTCTGATGCCCCCTCATGAAAAACCTCTGGTTTTAGGGGCTTGCCATCTTTCTGGGATTGTGTTAGCACTCTTCTCTGTGCCCAGTATAACCCCAAAGCTGAGAGTGGCCTCAGGTCCCTACTTCCATGGTGAGATGAAAGTTTGGAGCTAGCAGTGGGTGGGCACAGATGGCGACAGAGCAAAAGGCCAAGAAAAGGATGCTGAGGTGCTCTTAGTCCTAAAGCGGGGACTCATCCTCTGCGAGGCCATTCCTCTGCTGTATCCTCCACTGCCCGGTGTGTAGGGCTGCAGAGTATGGCCTGTAGTAATAATGCCAGTGGCCATACTGCATCGTTTTGTGGGATAAAAGCTGATAGACACATGGTGCTTNCTTAAGTTTTCCCCAGCATAGCAAGGATGCACTCTTGATACGGTGGAGGGACCTCAGAGTCCAAAGTAAAAAGTATGACATTAAAAGTAAGCTTGAAAAATAGTCAATGAAACTTAATCTGTACAGAAAGAGATTCAGTTCATCCTGGAAAGCGACACCCAGGGCTCCATTCAGGCGCACTGAGCCTGTACAAAAGGATGCTGGCTCTTTGTCCTGTGTGGGTTGCCAGGCACAAGCACTGACCTCGGGAAACAGCGGTTCAGACCAGGCCAGCCTCAAAGGTGTTGGGCTGAGTTAGGCAGTGACCTTTGCAGGGCTGCAGAATGGTTCATGGGACTGCGTGTGGTGCAGTTATATACGGGCTAGAATAGTTTTGCCTGGCATGATGAGATGGGTGGTGCTAAAGGTGCCCTGTGCACTGCGAAGTATACCCTAGAGCTTTACCTCATTAAGCATGGCACCTTTTTTCTATTTTTGTAGACAAGTAAGTAAAGCAAAGATTATGACCAAAGTCAAAAGTGCCAGATTAAAAATAAGTTACTGGAAATGTAGAATACAAGTGTGATTTATAATTCAAAAGCTCAAGCCATAAATCAGTTCAATGAGTCTTAAATGAATGCAATAGCCTACAAAGTGGTGTGACTTATAAATCAGGTTTGGACTTCACAAATCAACTAGGCGGGATGTAAATGCATTATTTGACAAGGTATGTCATCAATTCAAGGCATAAATAGTATCACAAGTATATTCTGACAAAGGTCATCTTGGTTGCAGCCAGTGCTCAGTAAGAAGGAGGAGGAAAGAATCATAGAATCATAGAATGGTTTGGGTTGGAAAGGACCTAGAAGATCACCGAGTTCCAACCCCCTGCCATGCCATNATGGGGCCCCAACAACCTCTCTGGGCAACCTGTTCCAGTGCCTTACCACCCTCAAAGTGAAAAACTTCTTCCTAATGTTCAACTTAAACCTGCCCTCTTCCAGTTTAAAGCCATTCCCCCTCATCCTATCACTACATGCCCTAGTAAAAAGTCCTTCCCCAGCTCTCCTGTAGGCCCCCTTTAGGGACTGGAAGGCCACAATAAGATCTCACCAGAGCCTTCTCTTCTCCAGGCTGAACAGCCCCAACTCCTTCAGCCTCTCCTCATAGGAGAGGTGCTCCAGCCCTCGGATCATCCTCGTGGCTCTCCTCTGGACACGCTCCAGCAGGTCCATGTCTTTCTTATGTTGGGGACTCCAGAGCTGGACGCAGTACTCCAGGTGGGGTCTCACAAGAGTGGAGTAGAGGGGCAGAATCACCTCCCTCACCCTGCTGGCCACACTTCTTTTGATGTGTGGATGATGAAGATGAAGAGCAGATGATATTTCTGCAGTTGCTACACGGAAGAGGCTGAGAGAAGAGGTCCTTTTGCCACTGGGAGAAGGCAGCGCAGCCACCTCTGCGGGGAGCGCCAGCCTTGCAGAGCAGAGATCAGCACAAAGATCTCTCTGCTGGCCCCGATCCTGCTAGGCTGGGGGGACAAAAGCCATGCGCGTGCTGGGCTGAGCTGAGCTCTTTCCCTTGATGTGCTAGAACACGGCTGGGGATTTCAGGTTTTGCGTTTTTTGTCAGCGTGCTCTGCTGTTCCGCGTCGGTGTGCTGGCTCCCTCCCAGCCAGATGGGTATCTCTGACGCCGCGCTGCGTTGCGCTGTGTACACATGCCCTCTGCCAGCTACATATCCATTACAAGTTCTTGTGGAAATGCCAGGACAACTTAACAGTCTGGGTAAATAAATCATGACCGAATGACAGAGCCCAGGGTGACTGTGAGCTCCCAGGGAGGCAGGGCTGGACCCGGGCGGCCGGGCAGGATGAGGCACCTCTGGAGCGCAGGGCTAATCTCGTGCTATAGCTGAGCACCGTGAGTTTTCCTGTTATCTTCGGTTTATTAGACAAAAGGCTGTTCACTGCAGTCACCACAGAAACAATTTTTCACCACCCTACTTAGCTACTCTGGAGTCACTCGCTGCATGACAAAATGACCTAAAATATAAGACTTGTCAAAAAACCTAGCAGTTCAATGCGTTTATATTGTATTTAACAGCACACATAAAAATGCAAAAATTAAAATCCAGAAGTTATTGTTACCTCATTTTTCACATTTTAGGGTTGTTTTTTTTTTTTAGTTTCATGGACTTTTATCCTTTCTTTTTAGAAAGATAAACAAAATTTATCTAAGCCTGTGCATCTCCTCTGCTTCTTAGAACTATTTTACTTTTCAAAACCTGAATGAGCTAAGTTTTACATTTACAATTCTTTTCTTTTTGAAAGATGAAGCTTGAAAAAACCCATGGAGCAATGTGAAACTTGTCTGGGACTGTTCACAGCTACAAGCAGAAAAAAACAGAACTCCTTTAGAAAAGCAGAAGTTTCTTAGGAAGTTGTGGCTATTGGACATCACAGCAAAGTATTTCTTTAACCATTTAAGCAGAGGAGGCCAAGACACTTCCATGCGCCCCCATAGTCATCTCCTGCTGAAACCACGCACATGTACACTGCAGTGAGTGAGGCAGTGAATATCCAGACCAAATTAAAAAGAAAGGGAGAAAACACATCTTGAGGACCACAAGATGATGATGAGCATTCCCCAGAGGTAAATAAGGTGGTGGATGGGTCGTACCACCCTCTAGCGACAGATGGGTTCCCAGAGGAATGGGTGTAAGGACGAGGTGGAGGCTGCTGTGAGGTCCCAGGAGGAGGTAGCAGAGATGTTGCTGAGCAGCTACTGAGGCTCAGACAGCCACCAGATGAGCAGCCCACACTGCACATCCCTGTGCACACACATGGTGGTGTTGGTTGGGAAAGATCCAAAGCAGAGCCAAAATGACTCTGAGGCTCTGGCAGGCGCAGGGCGCAGATGTGGGGTCACAAATATTGTTCCTGCCAGTCTCTGCAGTCAAGGCACTGCCAGGGATGGAGGCATCTGAGAGAGAAGTACATGGTTTCATATCTGGTGTTGGCAGCGGGCTTTTGGGTTTTGTCAGCGCTGGGATGTTGTTCCAAAAGCTGAGGAGCAAAGATAAGAGTCTACCACACACACGAACACACACAAAAGAAGTGGGTAATTTTACATATCAGTTTGCTAATCTAGTGGGAATAGCTTTAACACGGGATAAGGAATAAGTGCAAAAACCTATTAGGAAGTAAGAATATTAGTGAGCTAGATAAGTGTATAAAACTGATAAGGTGTATATTTATTTTAATAGAATACTGGAAGGAATGGGGAAAAGGACAGTGGGCCATCTTAAGATACTTGTAAACTAATGCAAGACCTCTGAAGAATAAATAAAAATAGTGAAAATTTTAATAAACACTCAAAATTATGATTTACGTAGTGTGACAGAGTTGCTGGAATAATTCACATGGTTAGAACTGAATCCAGCTGACTCCTCATCACTATAGGCCAAATCTTATTTTGCTATTTGCAAGGACAATACAAGGTAACTTATTTTTTCCTTATTCATGGTGGATTAACAAAAATCAATTTTATGAGAGCATCAGACTAGGTTTCCCTGACGCTGTCTTCCCTGAGTGGTAAGGTCCCTGACGGACAGCCCAGCTTCAGGTGCACTTGGCTTGGCCGTGGCCCAACCTGCCTCCATCTCTGACGCTCCTGCTCGCAGCGACGAGCAGAGAGCTCTGTGCTGGTCAAGGGTGGGGTTTGGAGCAGCAGCAGGAGAAGGGGTGAAAGAGGAGGAGGGCTCCTGTGTGGGAAGGAGATGTGCAGAGGGGACGGGGACTGGCTGGGGGAGCGCTGTGGGAGTGGGGAAGAAGGTGAGGAAGGTTCTGGCCCCTGGCAGTAGCTGAGTATAAAGCCTCAGTGATGGCACTGCCAGGACACGTGCAGGAGCCATTCCTGTTGACATCCAAGCAGCTGCTTGGAGAGAAAAGGGTAAACAGCATTGGCTGTATTGGATCACCTCACATTGTTGTCTCTGTCAGTGGCATCAATTAGCCTGCTAAAACAAAAGGCTTGTCCTGTGAGAACAGATAAGAGAAAGACTTACTTAAGAGAAACCCTTTGAAGCCCTTACCCTGAAAGCCAGGCTGACCCGCTGTAAGAAATCTCAACCTTTTGGCAGAAGGGACAAGCACATGCCTATTTTCAGGCAGGAAATCTGCTACAAGCAACAAAAGCAGGAATGACAACAGCTGGATGAGCAGCTGGCAGAATCAAACCAAGCAGGCAATCTGAAGATAACAGGGTTTTTCAGCAAGCCAGGCAGCCGCTGAGAGGGGACTAGGAGAGGACTCAGAGCACCCAGCTCTCCTTCGGATGCAGGAGTGGGATGTCTCAATTTAGGAGCCAGCAAAGCCAAGCAGCGGAGGGGGCTGATCCTCACCAGCAGAAAAAAGCCGGCTGAGGATGTGGTGGTGGAAGACCACTTCATCGAGGGCAGTGGGATTCACAATCCCTCGAAAAGGATGGAGGAAGAACCACAAAACACAAGCAGTGGTTTCAGGAAGAGTTGGCAGTGGCTGTATGAGAAGCAGTATTGATGGCACCAACGCAAACTGGTCTGTTGAGGAAAAAAAGGCAGGCGATGTCAGAAGAGACCAACATGGCTAAATTATGAGATTTTCATTGTTCTGAAACAAAGTAAGCAAACTGTCAGGGCTATGTGGTCGCTGCCAGCCCTGACTGTCCCTGCTCAGCCCCCTGTGACTCCCTGACCCTGCCCATGGCCCAGGGTCCCCTGCAGTGGGAACAGTCTCCAGTTCCCCACAGCCCTGTCCTGTCCCACGGCAATGATTTACTGAAAAACACGCAGGAACCAACACCTGTGAGCCCCTCTATGAAAGCAATAAAAT
This sequence comes from Anarhynchus alexandrinus, assembly GCA_008711295.1. Classification (NCBI taxonomy): domain Eukaryota; kingdom Metazoa; phylum Chordata; class Aves; order Charadriiformes; family Charadriidae; genus Anarhynchus; species Anarhynchus alexandrinus. The sequence goes on from VUYV01000454.1 coordinate 489,572, forward strand.
GAGTTACAAACAGCGCAGATTTGTCAGAAAGAAGTTGTGTCAATTTGTTAAACTTCTGCAGCAAGATGACAAATCTCCTGGGCGGATGAGAAGTGGTCAGTGGCGTTCGTCACTGCCTCATGTGATACACTGACAGCTGAGATATAGAGAAGCACACTCTGGACAAACTGCAATAAAATGGTAGAAATTGTTGGGAAAATTATGCTCAAAGACTGTTTATGACTGATATCACCGTCAAGATGGACAGGGTCCACTTCGTGTCCACAACTGCTCAGTATTTTTGTAGATGACTTGGAGGATGGGATGAAGATGTCTGTGAAGGTCGCAGAGAGTATGAAGAGGAAAGGACTATGAAGGAAGGTGCAGATTGAAATAATAAGGGTCCTGACAGACCGGAGAAAGAAACTGGAAATTATCAGAGGTCCAGAAAATATCCCCTGTGAGGGAAGTCTGAACAAACAGGGGTAGTCTAAAGAAAAGAAGGCAACATTAAACTTTGCTGGCAGCCTTTAAATAAGCTAAAGGTGGCTACAGGGCAGATAGATACTAAACGCATGGAGACCTGCACAAGAATCAATGGTTCAATTTGCTTGTCAGTAGACCCAGCTTAGACACCAGGAAAAGCTTCTGCGCTGTAAGGATGGTGAAACCCTGGAAGAGATTCCCTCAGCGTGCCAGTAAGCCTCGCCCTTGGGAGGTATTGAAATTCAGATTATGAAAGCTTCGATGAGGGTGACACAGGAATCCCTAATCTTGGTTTGGGAGTGGGGAACAAGCTAGATGGCCATTTGAAAACTTTTCCAGTCCTGAGTTTTATGATCTTGCCAAGCAATCTTGATTACTGTGCAACTAGCTGGTCCTCAGTATCACTTACCACACTGCCAAGTTGTCTGTGATCACCATATCTTTGTCATTGCTGTCATTTTTTAAAAATCTTATGACAATGTTAAATAGCATCAGACTTAGCACTGATCCTTCTTTAAGTTTACTTGGAAAACAATGTATGCTATAATATTTTCCCAATAATGACTATTGAGGTCTAATGATAGTTAGTCATCATCCAAATTAGTCAGTGTTGCTGTGCATTTCAGCTCCCTGAGATGGCCATGCGAAGAAGGGGCGAGTGTGGTTGAAGTTTGGATTGATGCAAGTGTGGTTAGCATAAAAGGTTGGTGCCTGTCCCGTGATGAATTAAAAGCTTTTTTTGTAGAACAACATAAAAATCTGGACTTCTGTCTCATGAAAAAGGAACCGCTGTGTCTGTATTATACATATGAAGTACATTAGCCTAGAGCAATAATAACTTCCGTAAGTATATTTTTAGATTTCACAAAATATGAAGCAATGCAACGGATTAAGCCTCAAAATATCCTTCTGAAGTGGGTGATCAAATGCTGCTATTCCTAGCTTTTCAAACATGAAAGCTTAAGGCAATATGAGACTAGCTGAAAGCTACTGTACACAGGCCTTGAAATCGCAAGTTCCTGATAGAGCTTTGCTCGTATTATCTGTGTCCCCTTCCTTTCCTTGTATTAATTATGTAATTAGAAGATTAAAACATAACCAAGAAAAAGAAAGTGGTGGGGGCCTGGTCTGGCTCTGTGGGAAAAGAAGGAATCCTCTCACCGAAAAAGTAGATAATTCTAAAAAAACTCCAAACCAGTATTTTTTTCTGTTAAAATAAATATTCTATTTTGTTCTAACTCTTGCGCAGTTTCTTTATAGATGGATGCTACTAAAAAGCCAATTACAATCTATGGTGTGTCTAGGAGATGCTTGTACACTGTGGACACGTTCACGAGATGGTCGCAGAGGTCTGACTCACCGGGTGCAACAAGGTGCAGATGGGTCACAGCAGCTATTTTCTTCCCATAAGCAGGAGGCATTCTGCAGCCCCTCCGGTGGGGAATTGCTCCTCCGCAGCTGGTTGCAGCTCTGAGATGAAGGGCACTGCCACGTACCCGTCTGCGCTGCCCTGCCTGCGTCACAGCACGCTCGTACCGTGCTGGGTGCTGCTCGTGGAGGTTTACGGCTGCTTTTGGTCTCCCACTGTGCCTGTATGTGAATGCTGAAAAATAAGATCTCAGTTTTACGTACTTTATAGAACTGTCTTTTATTTGCTCTTTCCTAAGGGGAAGGTATCAACCAAGATACCAGTAAGAAAGTAGATGGACTGGCCATTGCAGAGCTGTGTTTGGAACTGCAGAGATAAGAGGCATCCACTGGTTTGTTATTCCATATTTATAATACCTACCCTGAATCTTGTTGTTTGGGAGGTTTTCTTTTTGTATTCAGGACATTTCATTTCGAACTTAATCCACTTTCTGAGCATGACATATCTTAGTTACAGGTCAGGACTTGGCTTCTCTAATGCTATCGTGGTAGTCAAGTGAGTATTGTTGTTTAATATCACCCAACACTTTGAGTTGTCAATGTTCCGAGTATGATAACCTGCTTCCTCTTTCCTGCAACACGTCACCCATTAGCATTCCAGCTGCATTACACACTCTCTTTAGGGAAACAAAGTTAGGGCACCAGGCTCTCCGAACATTAGACAAGGTGACTGACGTGTGTGGAACACTCAGGGTTCAGCAACAGCAGTTAATAGAGATGAACGCTCACTTGGAAAAAGACTTTCAGCTGGTTAAATTTAGAAAAAATACAGTCTCTTTAATTATGTTACTTTTAATTATGTTACTTTAATTAATTTGTGTTTTTTTTTAATTTATATACTTAATAGAAATTGTAATTTCTGAAAATTTTTTTCCTCACTGCTTATATCTTACCTCTGTATTTTTGCAAGTTTACAGACAGCTCCTGGTTACTTAGTGTACTGAACTAGTAAATTTTATTTTAAGACTCACCTCATATTACCAAAGCAATCAGGATTTGGGTCATATAAAGTAATCCACTGGAAATACAATAAACAGTCATTCAGTGTGGATTTATATTTGTAGAATCATTGTTTTGAAATAACAATAAAAGATAATAGAAACCAGAATGGAAAGGATCTTTTAAAATAAAAATTCCGTCCATTTGCTGAAGTGAGACTCTTAGTTTTCCGTGTATTTTTTCCAGTCCAATTTTAAAAATCCCGAGGGATATTAAGTAACAAATTAGACATGAGCTTCCAATATGTTGTGCCTATGAAAAAAAGGTCAATGTGGTTTTGGGTTGCATTCACCAGGCACCCTATCATCATATATTGGAGCAGGAAGCTAATAATCTTTCTTTATGTGGTTTTAGGATGCACAACATGCTCTTGCAATGCTGTGTTCAGTTATGGGCATCTTATTACCAGAAAGATATTGACAGATCATAAAAGCACAAGGGCTCAGGTCATCTTCATTTGTCACAACAGTGTGACATTCCACCCTTCTCCTTCTCCCAAGAGGAAAAAAAAGCACAACAGAATTTGACTCTAGAAATATTCTGATTTATTTATTACTAAGTTATGGTAATAAATGCATTGTTCTTATATTATATTATGCAAGTTTAAGTGACCTGCCAGTCTTGTGAGAACAATTCTGAATCCTTGCTGCGTATCAAAAAAACAGAAGACTATGGCTTGAAGCCGCAAATGAGAAGCGCAAGATGATGTTGCTGTATAGTTCCTGCACTAGAATGGCAAAAAAATCTAGGTGTCCTCACATACATTCACCATTTGCCAAAAGTTGTTGGCATCTAGAAGTCTTTCCAGGATACCATAAGATCATGGCATGTCCATAAAAATGAATATTTTTTTTTTGTTACAGGCATTACTAATTTTTTAAACACTTAGAAACCTGTAAGTATTCTTCAGCTGATCACACTTGCCTCCTTTGTAGAGTATTATTAAGGATTCTTAATTATTAATGTCTTTGCATTACAATATTTTGTGATTTTACAGATTTTTATGATTTTGTTTCATTAGTCAATGCCCAAAGAAAATATTTCTCATTTCTTTAATGATGGAACAGATAGTTCAGTAGGAATTTCCTCATTAATTTTCTTGTAAAAGCTTCTGCAATTCTTTGGGATTTCTTCAGCTTCTCACTGGAGTAAAAGATTTCCAAATGTAGGGCAAGTTTTGTAGATTTATTCTGCGTCACACTGAATTTGAAAATATTCTTTCTGAATTGCTGATGCACGGGGCTTCAGATATGCTTTCGATTATGCCATAAGAAGAATGAATGCATTATATGCTTATTCGTGTTTCGTGGGAGACTAACACCTGGAAAAGGACATGAGCCTGGCCAGAGCGGGGAGTCCTTTGGCAATATGGCCTCAACCACACCACAGACCCTTACCCTCATAAATAAATCTGTGGCTTTAAGAATAAACATGTCCAAACCACTTCTAAACTTTAAATGAAGATTGGCTCGTATAACATCCCGTGTTGTATATAATATGTAATACATAATGTAAGGCATGATCTATAGGTAGATTATAATATCCGTGCTTACAGAATAATATACACAAAGCTATATGCACACGTGCATGTCTATATGCACACAGATGTATCTATACATAGACATTAATACACAAATATACAGTAGTAATGGATCGGCGTACATCAGAAGACCATGCAAAGGCTTCAGGCAGGTCCATGGGTCATCCCTGCAAGGGCAGAAAAGCCAGGATGGATCAGACTGGGGCTGTGCTCCCTCCACCTCTATGTCCATCTCTGTGTCTCTCTCCTCCCTGGCCCACAGCCCATAAAAGTTGACACCATAACATGTGAAGCTCAGTCTATACCGCTGTACAGGCACACAGTCTGTAAGACAGATAGGAAAATGTTTTGTGTGAGACAGGAAAACTTACTGAGGGAAATTCTGTGGCTCCGGTTGAGTGGGTCAGGTTTGGAAATCAGCACGGTTTCTTCAGTCCTTCAAATATCTGAACTGGGTTCCTGAGCAACTGAGGTTAGGGTGCCTGGCTTTGAGCTGCCTGAGGAGACCACTGCAACAATTCCCACTCTTTGATGAAAATGTGAGGTTATAAAAGTAGGATCCTGAACTACAGATGCACATGCCCTGGAAATATTGCGGAAAGGCAGAAGGTGCATTTTGGGTCCTTTATTCTTGGGGAAACTGAAATTCTTCCTTAAGCACCAAAACCAACTATTTCATTTACAAAGTCAGTAGTTTGGTAATTGTAATATTGTCAGGGCTATGGAAAACTGCTCAAAGCATGATCTAGTGTTTGCATGTCATTTTTCAGTTGCATTTGCTAACCCAGGCAGACTCATTGTACATTATATGATGCTATCCTGAGTTCAGTCTTCCTTCAAAACAGTGTTTTCTACAACACCATATTTGCTCTGGTCTCCGCTTAAAACTTCATACTCTTCAGTTTCTGCAACTTGTGCATTTTGCTGAAATCTGAACGGATTTATAGAAACAACCAGAAATGTCTGCTGGCTTTTCACTTTTGTTCCATATACGCATTTCAAAATGCCACAAAACTGGGGAAATCCCTGTTGTTGTTCAAAACGCCACTGGTATGCACAAGCCCCTTGCTGCTGTTACCTAAGGCATGGCAGTGCCAGCATCCTCTCCCTGTGTGCCACCATGGTCCCGGTCACTTTGGTGCCAGGCGAGGATGCTGCTGGCTCTTTCTTGCAGTGTGTGCCACTTAGCGACACGCAAGTCACAGTGCCCTACTCCCCTTCACCAGCATTTTCACTGCCCCTCCATCCCTCAGCACTGTGGAAAATGAGACTTCATTCCGCAGCGAGAGCAGCGATTCTTACAGCTCTCTGTTTATTGCAAAGTTAACGTTGGGAAACGCATATATACATCGCCTCTGAAATGTCGCCCTGTCTTTGAGTAAAACTCCCCGGCTTCGGTTAACCTGTCCCTCCTTTGGTGGGATGCGCTGCTCCTGGCCAACGAATGGTGGAGCTCTTGCTTTGAGAAATGGGGACGATCATTTCGGCGCTCCCAAACTGCTGCAGAAAGAAGCACGTACCTATTTTAAACTGCAGGACTGCTGAAGGAACAGTTCTGCCTGTTAGACGGATGCCAGTGGAGAATAGAAATGCATTATAGCTAAAAAGTCTAAAACTTTTTTTTTTGTTTTTT
>VUYV01000455.1:19813-62962 GCA_008711295.1 Anarhynchus alexandrinus
GCTGCCAGGATTGCCATCCCAGGGCACAGGGTTTGGTACGGGCCAGGGCACGGGACACGCTGGAGAGGGGAAGATGCTAATTTAGCGCCATGAGCTTGTTCTGTGGGTGACCGTATGTTACACCTTTGGGAACTGCAATGCGCTGCCTTTCATGTCAGCTCAAGCTTTTGGGACTGGGGTATGTTTTCTACCGAAACAGCCTCTGCTGCTGCCCAGAGGGGGTTTTGGAGGGGCTGGGAGGGAAGGCACCGTCCCTGTGATCCAGCTGGGCCCTTGTAGCTGATGCATGTTTTCTCCTAATAGCAGTTCTTCACGTTTTCTGAAAACAAAGGGTGTAATTAGTTGTAGGATGGGAAGGGAANCTTCTCCCCCCACACCAAACCAGCCGCTGGCATTTCTCCTGCCACCATCACCGTCCTTCTCCGCATCCACGTGTGCTGCATCCACTTTGGGCATCCCAGGAGGAAAACCAGGCGCTGGCAGCACCTCCTTGCTCTCATCCCACCACCGCCGCACCCCTGCGAGCACACAAACGTGCTTCTCTTCTGCCAGCTCCGTATTTGCAGCCACTGTATATACAGTATAATCCACCCACAGGGTATCCAGGCTGTACTTGGCCGGGAAGGACAGAACATCCTTGTGATTGGAAAGGTCAAAACGAATGTCAATACCCTGTCGGCAGCTTGAGTCAGCAAGAATGCCAAAGCTGCCCTGGGGACACAAAGTGCTCAGAGGGAGAGTCGTGGCTGTCGGTACGCTGCTCCCTGCACAACAGGCATGGGATACCCGAAAGTGCTCTGCTTGCTGCAGGGTCGGGCAGGGCAACTATCCCATGTAACAATAATATCATGGTGTGCAAACAGCTTTGCCTGCTCAGCCCGGAGGTCCTGGTACCCCCTCTCCACCCCTGGATAGTGAGGGGGTAAGCAGGTCGTGATGCCCCTCCACGACATCCTCCCAGTCTCCCCCAGTTTCTGGCTCCAAAGCCCAGCCCTGCCTCCTCCCCAGGGCTCCAGTGCAGGATTTTCCTCCCGGGGCTCAGCCACAGAGGCTGCTCCAGGTCCGTGGGGAAAATGCAGCCATTTGCTCTGGGATCTGAAGGGCAGCAAGTCCCACAGAGCCCCGGGCTGGGAGCGGCCACTCAGGGCTCATGGCTGGCTCAGGACCAGCATCTGCCCCAGTCGGACACCCTCCTTCTCCCCAGTGGAGAGAAAGTGCTGTTGCTTTGAGCTGGGCTGGAGGAAACCTGGCTTGGGCGGATGGCTGGGATTGATTTCCAAGTGACAGAGGCACTCGCGTGTCCCTTGAGCTCCCGGCCCTGTGGCTAACGATTTTCTCTGCTAATAATCACTGAGCAGGCAGCAGCACATGCAGGCACCGAGCACGGGGATGAGGGGGACAGTCCAGAGCCTGACATGACAATGGCAGGGCCATGCTGCTGTTCCTGACATCTAGACCCTTTGCATTTCTCCCCCACCCATCCTAGCAGGAGGGTTGCCCACGAAGCCAGCGGCAAGCGGCCCCTCTAATGATGGCCACGTCTAACAAGATCGAAGCCTTCCTGGGGCTTGGGGGATTTGGAAGTGAATTAGGAAATCCCTTCACGGTGGTAGGGCAGATCCCGGGAGCTGATGGCATTTTGCAGCAGGGCTTTGGAGGCTTCGGGGCCATGCTGGGCGCAGGGGGGCCATGCTGTGGTCCTCCCAGGTGCAGCATTCCCACACACCTTCCCTTCCCTCTCCCCACGCAGTGCAGGGAGCAGGAACGAGAGCATAAACTTGGGTGCAAGATTCTCCAAACATGGGCTTTTGGGGAGGTCTGCGGCTCTCACCAGCCCGGCGCTGCCGGCAAGGAGCCGTGCAGCCGGGCAGGAGCAGCGGTACGCGTCGGTCCTCGCATGTACCGAGGTTGGGGCAGGCGGCGGGAGCTGGCAGTGCCGCCCAGCCTGGCAGGGCTCTCGCGGCCCCGACCTTTCTGGCTTTGAAAACAGGACGGGAACAAGACGCACTTTTGTTTTCAGTTCGGGAGCTGGAACGGGACCTTCGGGCTGTCCCCGGGATGTTACGGCATCCTGGCCGCCGTCGGGGCGGGGGAAACTGCGTTCTGACACCCCGGGCAGCCTTGCTGCACCCTTGCACCGTTCCCATGTTGTCCTTCGGCGGCAGAGCCCAAAGCTCTCCCCGTCCTCTCCTGCAGCCAGGCTGGCTGGGGGTGCTCCCCCAGGGCCACCAGCAGGGATGAGCAGCTCTCGTGACGGGCCAGCCTTCAGCTGGAAACCCTGCGGGCTCTCACCACGGCTCATGTCCTCGGTGAGCCTTGGGGAGGTCAGGGAGTTTGTGCCGCTGCTTGATGCAAAATGTGACTGTTGCCCTCAGTGGCACAAGGCACTGAACTAGAAAACCAGCGTGTGAGGAATGTGGGTGTCCCCACCTTGTCTCACCCCTAAAACCTGGCTCATGGCCACCCATCAGCCCCTGGCCAGCGAGCCCGGACCCTGCCGTGGGGACAGAGCCGGGGACAGGAGGGCAGGGAGCGGCTGTGGCTTGCAGCAAGGCCGTGCTTATGCCCATTGCATGGGGAAAAATAGGGTTGAGCCCTGCATCTGGCCATGAGCAGGGTCAGCTTGGTCCTTACCTGGGGACCTGGGGACATTCAAGTCACAGAAATTAGGGAGAATGTGACCCTGCACCACCAAAATTAGGAAGCCTCTGCCTGCACAGGGCTGGCACCAGTTTGCTGCTCAATATATCGGCCATGAGGCAGGCAAGCAGCAGATGATGAGGGTATTTTTTTTTTTTATTTAGCATGGAAAGGGCTATTTCTAGAAGAAAAGGCAAATCACCACATCCCCCCAATAGCCAGTGGGGACGTGGCACCTTGCTGTCACCCACCGCCTGCCCTGGAGTGGCCCCAAGGACAAAAAGCTCAGTGACTCTCTGCTTCCCGGCCCCGCTCCTTATCAATCTCCCACACCCACAAATGGAGAAATAATCTGCTGGGTTCCCGTATAAGAGATTGTGGAGCCAGCCAGTGATGAGAAGTGACACGGGCCCTGCCACGTTGGTGTGCGTGGCGATTGCTGCCGGCACAGAGGCTCCTCCAGTGCTTCCCAGCAAATCCCTGGGAGGTACCCGATAACTCCCCGGGAGCCGCTCGCGCTCACCCTCCGGGGTCGCCTGCCCCTCTTGAGTGCCGAGAGCCCATTTAATCTTGTTGAGTGACAAATTCATGCCACCCTTTGCATGGTCAGGCTTTCTGCGGCAGCTGTCACGGCAGAGAAACGTGGTTTTTTAAAAGAAAATCAAGATTCCTGGGTAATCTCAGCAGCGGGGACTTGAGGAGTTCACTAGGAAAAATAAAGCCCGTTCTCAACTGCCTCTGCCACAGAAAGCCGGTGTGAGGCTCTTTGCGTGTCCTGTGGTGTTTGGTCCAAAAATCTCCCCAAATCTCCCCAAATCCTTCTGCTGGCAGAGCTTAGCCAGGGCTGGGTGGGGACGGGTCCCCATGGGCCAGGAGCCACTTCGGGGCTGGGAACAGGAGGGTTTGTAAAGCGTGGAGCTGGGAAAGGGGCTGGGGAAGGAGCGGGGACCCCCCGGGGCAGCACTGTCCCTGTCCCCTTTGGCTGCAGCCCCTCTGCAGCGCAGTAACACCCGGCATCGCCTTGAAACCCCCGACACTGTGTATTCCTGCCCTGCCACCCCCATTGTCCCAATCAGTCCCTTTTCCTTGTGCTGGTGTAAGGATTCACGCAGGAGCCGGGTCAGGGACTGCATCCAGCTGAAAGCACGTGCCCTGCCGAAAGATTTGTGCCCCGAGTTGTCCCTGCACGGGTCCGGCTGGATCTGTGCCACCCCGAGGTGCCGCCGTGCCAGCACCCCCCTGCTCCGGGCAGTTTGTGCCTGCGGGTAATATCGTCCCTGCGAAAAACATGATCTTTGTTTTTGCTGCCTCAGGGCTGAACTGTTGCCCTCCCCCAGGGATGGGTCCCTGAGGGCTGGCGGGGATTTATAGCTTGCCGTGATTTATGCCGGAGGTGGAGCGGGATGGAGCCATCGCAGCTGGCACCGAAGGAACCCGACATCGGGACTGTCCCGGCGTGACCTTACCTGGCCACTCAGAGCAAAGCCATGGGGACAAGCGTCCCCTGAGGACAGCAGTGGCATCCCCAGGATGGGTGACAGGGTGGATGTGTTCAGAGGCACCCATCCCCCTCCTGGAAAAAAACAGATGTGAGATTTTAAAATGCAAATTTTCACCTCTAGTTCAGGGATTTGCTCCTCTGCCCCCACCCAGGAGGGACATGGTGGGAGCTGGCACTGCCAGGAGGGACACCAGGTGACCCAAAGGCAGTGCAAATTGGGGCGAGCGGCAGAAGATGTGGTGTTGGACTCAGAGAAATCAACTGAGCAATAAAGCAAAGTAGAGGGGCTGCAGAAATAAGGGGCTACCGAGTAACTGGGGCCTGGGGACACCCCCAGGCATCTCTCCTTGCAGGGGAGCGGGGAGGGGAGAGGGCAAAGCAAGCCCCAAGAGCCGACCCCAAACCCCAACTGCTTCCCCTTGGCCCTCGGCCGCCACTGCTCCCATCCCGCCTGGCTCCTCCTTATCGGCGCGGGGCTCTGTGGCCAGACCAAACAGCCGCCCCCGCCGCCGCCGCCGTCGCCGCACGTGGGGCGGCGCGGGGAGGGTCGGGACCCAGACGATTAAATAAAAGCATCTTGTCTTCTGCAGGGTGTCGAAATCCAACCCTGAGTGCCCCAGGCGGCTCCGCTTTCCCTGCCCTCCTCCTCTCCTGGGTGAGAGGTCTGCGGTTGCTCAGCTCTGTTTACTAACCATGGATTTTTCCCCTCCAGCTGTTTCTTTATTTTCACTGCAAAGCGATGCAGAACCACCTTGGCCGACAGCAGGTGAAAGCCCAGCGCCAATGCCTGCACCAGTTCAGACCAGAAAGGAGCTGGGCATCCTGCCGGAGGGTGGGATGGAACACAAGGGGACGCGGGGAGGTCCCTATGGCAGGATCAGGTGGGCTGGGTTGGGGGCTGCCATGAGCTGGGGGACACCTGGGGCGTCACCTTGGGTGAGCTGGGGACCACCATCCTCTGGGGACCTCAGGAGGGTCCTGGGGCCATTGGCATGGGGCTGTCCCCCTTCTGAACTCAGGGCTGAAGTGTTCCCCACCTCCCACGTCACCAGCATCCCTCCTGGGACAGTTGGGGACAGTGGCTGGCCTTCCAGACAAAGAGCCTTTGGTGATGAAATGCCTCTTGAGCAGCTCTATACCAGTGTGGCCGGACACACAACCAGCCCGTACCAAGGTCATGCTCTTCCCGCTGGGTTTCTACCAGCCAATGAGTTATTGCAGGAGAAAAGAGATGATTTAACCTTAATTGATCCTTGCTGCAGAGTCATGCCCTGAGCCTGCGTGGATCCAGGGTGGTGGGACCCTCACCCCAATGCCCCATGTCCCCTGTCCATCCCTCGCCACCTTGCTCCTGCGAGGTCCCTGCTGCTGACCCGGTGTGTGTGGGTCCGTGGGGACCCCCTGCATGATGCAAACTTCTTCCAACAGACTTCCCACTCACTGGAGCCTTTCAGGGACCCGGGCAGACCCCAGATCAGCCCCGTTTTGGGTCCTCCCTGGGTCCCCAGGCTGGCCCCGCTGCCCAGCCTGCCCGGGCAGAGGGCAGGAGAAGGGCTCCAGCACACACGGGCTGTGCCAGCCCCGTCCTGGTCACCAGCACTGGGAATCACCCCCAGTAAACCCGCGGCATTGTACTCGCAGGAGTATTACCTGATCGCTGTTGCTGATAACGGCCTTTTACGGCTCTTACCCGGGTTCTCTGGGAGAGGTGAATTGGTTCAGCCTCCCACAGCCCTAAGAAGAGGTAAAGGAGGTGCAAAGAGCTAAAAATGATTTTGGGGAGAGCCAGGGCCAGGCTGTGCCAAGCCCTTCTGCCTTCCCAGTGAGTATCGAGGCGGGCATCGCACCCTGGGGGAGACCATTTACCTGCCACTTACCCCCCGCTAATACTTTCCAACTCCAGTGCTCATTTTCACCCAAATTGCACACAGAGGTAGAAGTCAAAAGGCTATTTCTATGCGCGTCAGGAGAATTGCTGGTGGAGAGGAGAGACAGCTCCTGCTGAGAAAAACGCTGCAGCGTGAGCCCAGCCCTTTACTAGACACCAGAGCAGCCACCGCGCAGCAAAACTTGATGGGAAATCTGGCTTCCTTGGGCCGGCCGCTCGCGGCGTTGCTGGGTTTGTTTTGTTCTGGGCTTGAGATACTGGTCGGACAAAAAAATTGCTTTGTAAGTGTTGAATTAAAAGGATGATGCAAAAGCTGCAGGGTGCTTCGGCTAGAAAACGTGAGCGGTCTGCAGTCGGCCCCAGCGGGGCGCAGGCTGTTTGGAGAACATGGGGTTCCTGCGATTAGCCTGCTCATATGACTCAATATATAACCACCAGTTACACACTAGATTTAATCTTGGGTCAAAAGTCATGGATAATTCAAACCACGCAGAAAATGTTAATCGCATGCTCGCTGGAGCTGTTTTTTCTGCTATTCTTTGTTTGGCCCAAACAACCTGTGCAGAGCAAATGAAACCTGGCCCAGGGCAATCGTGGGTCAGCGTTACCTGTGCCGGCTCCTGCCCTGGCTGGAGCAAGATCTACTCCCGCTCCAGGAGATGCTTGCTCTGCCTGCATCCCTCATCTGGCTTTCTGAGCCTCATTTCATCTCATGCGCATGCTATGGGGGGAAAAAAAGGATGATTCATGCCCTAAACCTCCCATCGGAAGCATAGCATCGGTCCTCAGCCCAGTTATTTCGCTGTTTGTGCAGGTGACTGCAGTGAAGGTGCCCTCCTCACCCCAAATTAGCAGGGGTGCAGATGCTGCTGCTGTGTCCCTGTAGCAGGTTGGGTACCCGGCTCAGTGCTTTCTTTATTTCCATCGGTCCCTCTCGGGTGCTGCCCCAGTTTCTTGTCTTGGGCAGTTTCTTTCCCAACCGAGTCATGAAAGCCACTCTGGAATCAAGAAAGATGTCAGGGGGGAAGTTCAGGAACGTCCTGCCTGGTTAGGTTAATTGAGCAAAGGATTTCAAAGCAGTGTCTCGGAAACATTGATCAGGGTAAAGGTCTTGTGCTCTGAAGTTTCGGTGCGGGCTGTGGGGAGCGTTGGAGGCTCCGCACACCCACGAGCGGATCGCTGCCCTCTCACTGCTTTCCAGAGGCAACAGCCACAATTTCTTGTGAGCTGCTTCTCTGATGAAGGCATCACCGAGCAGGGAAGGGAGAAGCCGTCCTGCAGTTTTGCAGAATACTGTCTTGCAAGGATGGTTATTTGTAGGGAATGCGTCGTCCCATCTGCCGGTGGCAGCAGACGTCACTGCCTGGTGGTTGCACGGGGACAAGGGCCTGTCATGGACCACGGTTGAGCTCATCCATCACTGAACCTCCTCTGTGCCTCGGTCTCCTCTTAGGTCGTTAGGAAGGATGAGTGATCCCTCCCTTCTCTCGCAAAACCCTTTGCCATGCAGCGACAGAGAGAAGGATGCAAATAGCCCCTACGAGCACGAGAAAGCTTTTCTCCGTGGGAACGCGAAGGAGGCAGGGAAGCAGCATCACGTCCATTTCGCAATCAGGAGACGCAGCGAGACAACCATCTCACCCACGGTTGGGAGTGATGATGCTAAACCCCATCTTGGGGCAGACCCTCCCGCTCCCTGGCTGCTCCTGCCTTCACCATGGAGCTGGTGGCTCCAAGCCGGCGGTGTTGGCACAACCGGAGGGTTTTGCCGGCAAACTGGGGATCTGAGCCTGGGCTAGAGCCAGCCAGAGCCTGGGAGGGCTGATTCCTCTTCCCAGCCCCAGTACATCTGCACAGGGAAGAGGAAAAGCCCTTTGGGACAAGGAAGAGAAAGCACTGGAACAGGCATAAATGGCTTAGTAATAATACTAATGATAGCACTTAGCACGTAGGCAGCAGTTTGCAGAGCAGAGCGCTTTACAAACATTAATTAGTGCTGGTAGACAGTTCAGCGATATGGTTCCCATTTTGCCAACTACGAAGAGCAGAGAACCGACCATCTGCTTAAATCCTTTTTAATTTAATCCTGGGGCATTCGTAGGAAAATCCTGAGCCCGTTTCAGCATCGGATGAAACCGCCCGAGTGCACACGGGTCCTTCAGACCCTCCGGGAGGGCGGCAGACGCCGAGCATCCCGGGAGAGGGATGCTTTGAAGGGTGTTGGTGGCTGCGGGTTGTGCCCAGGGCGTGGAGCTGGAAAACACGGGGCGGCTGTTTTCCATGTCAATAAATACACGTGGTGTAACCAGAGCGCTGGTGGTTTCCCTAAAGGCACGTTGTGTTGCTGGAGCCTTTGGGGTTTGCCAGCTGGGGAGGGAGGGTTTGATGGGCTCCTCTCGCCCTTTGCTGGTCTCTGCTTCACCTGTGGCAGTTTTGAGGACCGCTCTGGATGCCCGGTTCATTAGCAAAAATTAAAGCAGCTGCCAAGAATGATTGGGGTGAGTTGGTTAAAGCTGTAACCTGGGCTCAGCCCTGCAGGGTGGCTGTCCTGGGGACACATATGGCTGATGCTGTGGGCACTGGACATGGCAGCTGAGGATGCCTGGTACTGGGATAAGTTAATACTGCTTAATATAGGGTACCCAGTACTTTTTTTATTTAAAGGTACCTGCTTTGTATTGCACAGCAAGCAACATCCCTGCAACACGTGCTGCAGTGGGGTTTTGCTAAGGATGGGGGCCAGGGCTGGGGGCCTGGCCAAGGGGCTGGAAACAAGTTTAAAGTCAGCATGAGCCAGGCACAGGAGCTGCACCCCCCAAAATCCCGGGGGAAATGCAGATATTGCAAGGTGCCGAGCCAGGAGGGTGAGTGGCTGCGGGCAGCAGGCGGCCGGTGCTGGCACAGCTCGGGAAGCAAAGGTGCTGTCGCGCCTCGAGCGTGGGCTGTGCAGCCATGCACGGTGTTTTTTCTGCAGCTTTAACTCTCTCCAGGGATAATTTGCAGGCAGGAAAAGAGGTAGATGAAAACACAGGGGATGGGAAAGGCCAACCCTCCTGCAAGGAGATCCCCTTCCACTTTCAGCAGCAGAAAAACATGTTTGTCTGCTCTGAAGCTAATACGGAAACCTGCAGCCCTTTCCCAAATGTTGCATTGAAATTTCCCACTGCATATGAACTCATCAACCCTACAGATGGAAAAGCGTGCTCAGCTACGGCACCGGCTAGTTTTCTCAGCCTGATTTATTAGGATTAGTGGCTTTTTTTTTATTAGGTATAGATTTAAAAGTCTGTAATGATGGAATTTTTCCTCCTCTCTGGGCAGATGGGTCCTAACTCGGAGCATGGAGGAAAGGTTCAAGCAGGGTTTACAATGAATTTTATTTCTTCTCCAGACAAAAGAGCTCCCGAATCGCTTTGTCCCTGACTGAGCACACCACGTATCCTGCTTAAATCCCTTGCTGAGCTATCCTGGACTTGCAGCTACATTGCAATTATGCAGACGCTTAAGTGCTTGGCTAAATCAGGGCCTCCTGCCTGCTCACCATCTCCAGGGTCTTCCCAAATTATCCCCCAGCCTAGCCAAATTTTGGGTCCAGGATGGTGCAAACGGTCCAGATAAAGTTGATTTCAGCAAGATCCTCTAAGCTAAGGCTCAAGCTCTCGCTCAGTTTGGCCTTGTGGATGGCTTCCCCGGGCAGCTCCCGCATCCCGTCTCCACACCAGGTTGCCTTGTTAAGTGTCTGATTTTAATTTCTCTCCATCAGGAGCTGGGCCTGAGCAATTACATAATAACGAGCTATTCATCCAGAGGGAGAGTGCGGATCTAGGTTAATTGGTCTGACAATTGAACCCAATCCTTTCCGGTTTTGCCCAGTTTTCCTTATTTTTCTCTGCTTCTGCACAATATCTGTAAAGCTCTCAGCCTTGTTAATTAAGAAGGTAACTTCACCCCGAGGGTTGTTTTGTTCTCCCCTCCCTCCTTCAAAAGCAAGAATAGAAAAAGCAGCAAGAATTAGCTAGTTTGGGATGAAGCAACCACCTCTGAGCAGGACGGAGCCGGTTGGGTCTGACGGGGGTCGGACCGCGTCGAGCTGCTGCTGTTCTCCCGGGTTTTGGGGAAACAATGCGGCATGGCAAAAGCAGGTGCCGTGCCAGGAACGCTGCTCCCGGCACGTTCGACGTGTTTGGTAGACACGTTGCAAAGGTGGGCAGCGCAGAAAACAGCAGAGTCCCTAGGGCTGGCCGGGTGCTGGGTCATCACCAGGGCTGCAAAGCTGCAAATTTTGGGGGAAAGATGCAAAAAGGGTTTATAGCTTCTTGGGAACACGCAGCGTTAAAGGTTTGGGCGCTTCTGAAACCCTTTTAACCAACAAGCACTGCTGCAAAAGCCCCGTGCATGGGGATCCGATGAGCGGGGGATGCTGGAGTCCGGCGTCGTGTGCTGAGGCCACACCAGGCAGAGCAGAAATGAAGCTTTGTCTTTTTTCTTGGGCTTTTTGTGATCTCTACTTATGAACACCCAAAAGCAGGGAGCCCATCACAGAGCCAGGCCCTGACCTGTGCTGACCGGGGCGGGACACTCGCCTGCCTATTTTCCTATCAACCATAGGTGTGGGCAGTCCCAACCCCACTACATGTGAAGGAACGATAACCTATTTTGTGCCTCCATTTTCATAATCTGAAAAGTTGTGGGTAACCCAGAGGTCGATTTTGGACCAAGGAGGTGCTGGCCCAGCGAAGTTTAGAGTCAGACATGTTTCCTCGCAGGTTGGTATGTCTTGCAAAGAATAAGCTGGTATATCTTGCAAAGAATAAACTGTCATCTGGAGAGAGGAGCCCCATCGCAAGGGCGAAGCAGTCCCAACACGGCAGCACTTGTGTCCCGAGCTGCAGCGAGGGGCTGTGCCCGGCCGGGCTGCGGCTGCACCAGTGCCCGTCCCCAGGAGCCACCCCAGGACCATTTTCCCCGTGATAAAAAAAGATGTGTACAAGATGCGTGAGCAGGAAGCATGGCTGTGAGACTGCGCTGCTGGGTTGGAAGGGGAAAATTTGTTATAAAATAGGCATCCGAGGCACGAGTTTGCTTTTCCAGAGGCTGCGGGGAGCCGGGGGATTCTGGAAGCGAGAGCAAAGGCGATGGCTGCAAGAGGAGGGGGTGGCAACACCTGAAAAGCTTCAGGGATGTGCTCGCTGCGATGCTTCCTCGGGGCTGATGGAGTCATTCACTGGCGCGGCTGTAACTGGGAGAGGAAGCGAGGAGGGCCCTGCGGCAGGACGGGGCACGGCTCGCCCCCCGCAGCCCCCGCCGGCTCGGGGTGATGAGCCAGGTGGTTCCCCGCTGGTGCCCGGCCAAAAGGCTCGTGCAGGCAGGCACGGTGCCGTAAAGGGTAACACGGGCACCAGTGATCCCAGTCCCACTGAGATGGAGAGCTGGCTGAGAGCAGGCACTGGCTGCTGCCTGCTGCCGGCCGGTGCCTTCGGCAGCGATACGGCAGTGACGGCATTGAGCTTGGCTTGGGTGGCTGTGTGCCGGTGGCTTTGTGGCCCCACGTGCAGCAGGTCCCTGCCTTTCCCGTCCCTCCGCCTGGGAAGGACTCGCCCTGTGCAGCACGAGCTGTGCCCTGTCCTGGTGCGTCCCCCGGCACGCGCATTAGGGATCCCTCACCTCCCCTTTCCTAAACACAGGCCAATTCCCGGCATTCACGGCTGTCCCCGCTGTACCTCCCAGCACCTTTGGGAATTTCCCCAAGTCCGCCGGTGTTTTGGAGCCGTCCCCGGGAGCCGTTGGATGACTCACCGCCATCACCACCATCACTGGCAGACGTGCAAGCGTTGGAGGCAGCGCAGGTGCTGCCCAGCATGGCTGGCATGATGGAAACGCACCACGGGCATGGAGCAGGTCACAGGGGACCTGTGGGGCTTGGGGACAGCCAGCTATATTTGCGTAGACCCTCAAGCGCTCTCACCCGATATCTCACTAACAGCCTTTCAGTCACTGCTGTTAATCTTTCTTTTCTGGATCGCAAGAGACCGGACGCAGCTCCAGTCCTGGAGACCTGGGGATGCTGAACAGACAGACTCTGGGACACGGGGGACTGAGCTGGGCTTGACCCAGACACAGCCAAGGCAAGTTTCCCCCAAAGTCTGGCAAGTTTCCCCCAAAGTCTGGCAAGTTAGAGTTTGAAATAGTATATATTCAGGGTGAGTCTGTTCTGGGAGAGGAGCAGCACCATGTCCCCAAGGCACTCTCTCCATTCGGGGAGCGTTGCTGGCACCCACCAGCTGAGGAGGAGCTGGGGAAGGGACGGGCTCAGACCTGTTGAGGGTGGCCATGGGAATGGGGTGTGCAAGCTCAGCTCCATGGGTGTCCGCCCACAGAGTGGCCCGAGACTCGTGTCCTTGCCTATGGCAGGTGTTTATGGAGCTTGATGGGATCCCCGGAGCCCTTGCGTCCGTGCCCCAGTGGCTGCAGGACACCAGGGCTGTACGAGATCGTGGTCAGACCCTTCCCCTGGCTGCATCCCTGCTCCAGGACCATGGGCTGGGAGCCTCCAGGAAGGAGCTGCTGGTGGGACGTTCCTGGCAGGTTTGGTGGTTGGTGGGAATGGCAGGCGAGGCGGCCTCGTGCTCGGGGTTGCCGGTCCCGGCGGTGCTCATGAGTGCAGTGTCAGCAGCATCAGCGGCCGGGTTTTGGCAGCCGTGAGCCGTGGCCCCGCATCGCCCATGGGCCTGGCCCCAAGGAGGCAGGGAGAGGGTGGCATGCTCACGTCTAAACACAACATGTTCCACAAGCGTGTTTGTTAACACAGTCACAAATAAACATTTTGCAGGACCGTTGCCAGGAGGACAGGGTTAACGTGTGTGGAGGCCTGAAGGACACCGGAAGGCTGATGCAGGCCATCACCGTGGGCTCTGATCTGGTCTCCCCGGCACTGCTGGGGCAAGGGAAGCTTTATTCCTCTCTGGGGAGCGCGTTACTTAAGCCCTTGTGTACAAATAGAGAAGCAAAGCCCATTAATCCTACCAGGAGGGAAACAATATTGTGGTGCTGGGGGAGAAGGGGAGGGCGAGAGGGAACTGCCAGAAACCTCCCCAGTTCCTCCTGCCCTCGCCACTCGTGGCTCTGCTCCCCCTCTGCCCCCCACAACGGGCTCTGGCTTTAGGGTGAGTGGGAGGAAAATGCAAAGTAACAGCCCTGGGTCCTTGGGGAATTTCAGGCTCACAGGGACAGGATGAACAGTCGCAGCCCTGGGGGAGCTGCGGGGTCCCCGGGGGGGGAGCGGGGGCACAGCTGAGCAGGGAGGCTCAGGGAGGAAGAGGGGGGATGCACTGGGCTGCCGGGGGCCCATAGCCTGTCTATATGGACCCTACAGATGCTCTGTTCCTCTCCTAACCCACAAGTTCTTCATGCTTTTGCCCTTCTCGTTCTCTCCCCATTCCGCTGGGGGGCAGTGAGTGAGGGGGCTTCGCTGCCGCCCGGGGCCAGCCCAAGACATTTCCCCAGCGCCTGCAGCTTCAACCACCTTCTCGGTAACCCTCAAAGCCCCACTTGGCCCCGGGTGAGATGTGCCCTCCAGGCTGCGGTGCCCCCCAGGCTACGGTGCCCGGCGGGAGGGATGCGGAGGGTGTTGGGAGCCCCGGCTGGGATAACCGGGAGGGCTGAGGGCTGAGGGCTGGAGGCAGTACTGGTCCTGCGGCCGGAGGAGCCGAATCCTGCTCTGCGGCCGCGCTGGCTGCTGCGCGCTCCCACACGCGATCGCACAGTCCCCTCTAGTGGATATTTCTCCTGCATCGACACGTCTGTCCTGCCCACGGTGTGTGGGCAGCGCTGGGCTCTGGCCCCGAGCAGCGACCCCGGGGCACCATCCCGCTCCTCTCCCAAAATCGGGCAGGGTGGCCGGGCAGAAGCAAAGCCCCATCCGGCTGCCGCCACCGTGGGCTGAGCCATCGCTGCGTCCACTCCTTCCCCTCCTGTGTGTTTGGGTGACTCATCCTCCCGCCGTCCCCTGCCCTGGCTTCGTCCCGCACCATCCGCTGCCCTTGCGTCAGGGCTGGCCCCGGCCGGCCCCTGCAGCCCTCACTCTCCCCCTTCGCCGGGCTTCGCACCGGCTCAGAGTTATTTGGGCATCGTCCAATGTGAGAAAGAGCTAATGAACTCCGCGTGGCGACAGCTTCCGAGGGATCCAGGCACGAGCATCACTTGCTCCCACCCTGCCGTGTCCTGCAAACTTGGTCCAGCTTGGACCGGGGTGAAGCGGGCTGTTCTCGGGGTGAATTCCCGCTCCCGGCGGCTGAGGGGTTTCACACGGTGGCTGCGACAGCTGCCAGGAGGGCAACTCAAACCTCCCAGAACTTGCCCGGTGAGTTTTGACAATGCCCAAATTCAGTGCCCAGCTGAGGGCAGTGCTTACACGTTAGAGACGGTGTCTTTGCTTTTGACACCCTTTCCTCTGCCATCTGGCAGTGCTGCTCTGGCCGGGACCACCTTTGCCCAGCAGCCCCTGGCTGTGGGAAGGGTGCGAAGGCTTCCACTGTCACTGGCCCTGAGTGGTCCCCTGTGCTCAGGGCCAGGTGCGGGTCACCACCACCTCCTTCCCCCTCCTCTCCACCTCCACCTGCCTTGGAAACTGTTCTTGTCACTTGGAAGGTATGCGATATCTGCAACCTGAGGCTTTGCAAGGAAAATAAAGGCATGCAGGAGGTCGTGGAAGAGCAGATGCAGACACAGACCTGCAGGTCAGCTGCGTGCTGGCGGTTCGTGATGCTTTGCCAGCCCTTGCCAGGCTGGTGGGGATGCGGTCCCTCCACCTTGCTCCGTCCTTTGCTGGGAAACGCACAGCCCTGTCCCCAGTGCCACCGCCATGGCAGCCCCAGCCTGGGACAGGGCTGGTGTCAAACCCACTGTCTCTGTCCCTGTGCCGGGGAAAGGACAGCCTCTGCACCGGGGAGGTGGGACCTCCAGTGTGGGGTGAGGGTGGTGGGGAAAGAGAGGCAGCCGGGGGGCAACACTGGCTGCCAGCCTTTGCAGGCAGCCCCAAAAAGCAGCTGCAGGGGCAGACAGGTCCTTGTTGCCCAAACCAGCCCCAGGGGAGCTTTATGGGCCCCACAGCAGTGCCTGGGGGACACACACCCCCAGTCCAGGCTGTGCTGCTCGAGCTGGAAGCTGAATCGCCCTGTCCCCCATGTTGGCCAGGAGCCCCTGGGTCCCACCTCCAGCGGGGGCTGCACCTCCAGCTCACAGATGCGATCCTGCTCGCACCCCGTGTTGTGTCCTGGAGTCAAACCAGCGTGAAGACCACGCATCCCAGCCCCAGTGCAAATGCCCCGTCCTCCCCGCTGTCTCACGGTGTGCTGGGGCAGGTCACTGCTTCCCACGGGACACTCCTGACCCCGGCGTCAGGGGGAACAGAGTCAGACCCTGCGCTTTCCAGCCGCAGCCAAGCATGGCTCAGGCCCAGAAACGCACATCTCGGGCAAGAGCTATGGCACAGACCACGTTTTTCCTTGCTGTAGCATCCAGGCAGGGGCTGAGCTGTGGCAGGATTGGACTCACCAGTGAACAGGCTAATTTAACCTCTGGGTGTTTGCAACCATCCAATGCAGCACTCTGAGCTGCAAGAGAAAAATCAAGCTGTCTTTAAAGCTGCATGTGGTAGTGAGTTAGTGCTGCACCGAATACCAGGGAAGAAACCCAAGTCCCGTGCTTTGCCCCAGCATCAGTGCTCATTTCCTCCGTGCTGTGCTGATCGCGGCTACTGTGCCCAGGGCAAGGAGAGCCTGGGATGGGCTACTGCCTGGCTGGAGCATCCCTCCCTGGAGCCCGATCCAGAAATGGGGATTTTCCCAGCCCTGTCGGATGGTCCTGCAGTCATCCCTCCCCACCTTCGACCCTGCGTGTCTGGCAGGGCTATGGCATTGCTTACAGCATGCAAGTGCTGGTCAAGCGCAGGGGTCACCCATGGCATGGCCCCAAGGTGGGCAAGGAAAGCTTGTGGACACCTCGCAGCCAGCGTGCATGGATGTGGACCAGCCCACAGCGAAGGACAAGGTACAAAATCCCGTGGAGAGCCAGCCCATGACAGCTCCAGCCCTTTTTATTGCTTCTGCTCTGCGGCCCAATGGGAGACATACTTTATGGCTTTATTTATTATAAAAGACCTTTAGGAAGCTGATCGCTACCTAAACCCACCTCTATTTCTGCCCACAGAGACTCTGTCTAATGGGACAATGGCACTGCTGGGGGCTGGTTTCAGGCTTTTTGGACACAGCAACTTGCCCAAGCCCACAGACAATCCCTCCCTGCTCCATCCTCCCCATCCCCATGCAGAAGGCAGAGCCACGGGTGAGAAACTGCAAAACCCAAACTCTGTTTCTAGGAAGCTGGATGCCAATAAAACCCAGTGTTTATTGCAGTGCTCCTCACCGGCCTGTTTTATAGATGTGCATTTAAAAATAAAAGCTCTGTGCATCTTAGCTGGCCACAGAAGGGCTTGAACATTGAAAGGGCAGATCTGCCGGGCGATGGAGAGACACCTCCTGACCTGGAGCTGGGCAGGAGCAGGGAGGCCAGATACCTCCTTGGGATTTCTGTGCGTCGAGTCAGAGCCTCATGCATGAGAAACTCCAGCTCTGCATTCAAGTATATTTGGCGTGAACCGACGTAGTCTCTACCACATCATATGTCCCACCAAGGGGGAAAGATCCGCTGGCCCTGAGAGCAACATCCCTTGGGTCCGTCACATCCTTGAGGGAAGATGGCTGGTTTGGGCAGCTGCTGTAATGACGTGCCGGCTCCAGTTTTGGTTCGAGGATGGGCAGCGAGGAGGCTTTGGAGAGCTTGGGCAACTCATGTTTAAATGGTGCCGCTGGAAAAAAAAACAGCTCGGACCCCATGAGGCCATCCCAGCTGCATGAAGGGGCCGGCAGGGCTCCAGCAGAGCCGGGGGGTATGTGATGCTGAGCAGCCGTAGTGGCTGCCCACGGTGCTCACCCACTGTCCCAGCTCCCCACCCGCAAACCCTCTGGCCAAGGTGGCTCTTGGCCAGAGGGCTGCATCTCAGGTGGCTGCACACTGCAAACACCCCTCTCAAATACAGCCCCCAAACCAAACCCACCACCCGGAGAAGCACACAGTGGTTTAAACACAGANAAAAAAAGAAAAAGAAAAAAAAAAAGATCCTTGTGGTATGTAACTCCCACCGCCACGGGCCAAACTGTGCTGTCTTTACGCAATCACCCCATCCCCAGAGACGGGGCAGCTTTCAGAAAGACCCGAGACACTGTGGGCTTCGTCCCTGGCCCCGCAGCAGCCGGGGAAGGCACAGACTCGGAAGCACCGACTTCACTGCCCCCTCCAGGTCCCAGACATGGCGGGGGCCTGGCTGCCACTGACAGAATAGGTTATTTGTTAGCTATGTAGCTTTGAGGTCACATAGTATTTTGCTGATGGGGGCCCAGAGGAGAGAGGAGAGGCAAGCCAGGGGCGTGAGCAAGCAGCCCGGGGTGGCTAACCCCGGCTGAGCTCTGGCTACCGCCCCCGCCCGTGGGGCCATGTGTCCGTCCCAGTGGGGAATTTCACTCCTGCAGCCAGCAAGTCCTCGGGCCGGGAGAGCAGGAGCACGCGGTGGGATCCCGGCCGGCGTGGGGGCAGGCAGGAGCGGGGGCCGCATGGCCTCTGCGGTGTCAGCAGTGACGCACACGCACGCCGGCCCTGACGCACCCGGCGTGTCCCCAGGGCTCTGCCTGGGGCAGCCCAGCACCGGCTCCCACCATAGGCAGACACCCGGCTCTCCCCAGCAGCTGGGACAGCTCTTCTTCGGTGCCGGGTGGAGGAGAAGCTGCAGCGGCTGCTTTCGGGTGCTGCTGCTGGCGCCAGCTGGGTCGCTGCAGTTCAAGCTTCCCGGCAGCGTTGGCCGCTCGCAGAGCTCAGCAGGCCCGGCACGGTCATCCAGCGGTGGCGGCCGCCATGGATAGCTGTGTATGACACAGCCCCTTCGCAGCTGAACACCTTGCTGCAAGGGTGCCGGCACGAGGTAAGCGGGGCCAGCAGCATGCTCTGTCCCCAGACGTGCAGAGGCAGGACAGCAGCAGAGCCGCAGACAGATGTAGAACACAGTAACCTCATGATACAGCCTCATGGGCACCTCTGATGGGCTCCCCAGCCTTCAACAGTAACGTCTCCCCAGCTTCTTCCCTTCTGGTACGTGAGGTACTGAAAACAGCATCCACGGATGCGGCCACGACAATCCTCCGTCAATGCGACCCTCAACCTGCCGTGCGGACACCCATGGTGCCTCTGCTTTACCCACTTCTCAGCGATGCCGTAGCTCCTCCGCCAGCCCTGCTTCTCCACCCAGCGGTGTCTTCCCAGGCAGCTCCACACCAAAGCATTCAGGATGCTCTGCAGTAACGAGCGTCCCGGTGCCTGACCCTGGTGGGATGCAGCACCCCGGACCTTCTGCGTGGAAGCAGGGTGCTCGGCAGATGCACACCTAGAGCCTTCCTGGCAGGCTGATGTCGGACACTAGCAGAAGGCAGATGGGGCGCTTTGATCATGCAGCCTGCGTGTGCAGACATCCCTGGCTTTGAAATCCAAGGAGATACTGTCCAATGAGCCACGAGCTCCTGCAGGAGCTGCCCGGCTCGCAGGAAGGGATGGTGCTGGCACTGCCGCTGCCTGCTCGCTGCCCCGGCGATGCCCCGAGCGAGCAGCCCGCGAGCAACGCGCAGGTGCGAGAAGAGCCTCTCTCTTCATCCCAAATCAGCTCTAAAGCCCCAGCTCTAAAGCTGTAGCAGCTCCTCAGGGACGAGGGCGAGCGGGGCTCCCTCCCGCCAGCTGGAGGACGGCTACATCTCAGTTGCGACAGTGCCTCAGGCCTCCCTCCCCACGTCCAGGTCCACGGGAGGAGTGGTACTGTTCCTGTATCCCGCTGCAGGGACTCTTCCTGCAGGGAAGCATGTAGCTGTCCCGTCGTACCGGCTGCAAGGAACAGCACAGCTGAGCCGGTGCAGGGAGCCCGGGCAGCATCGGCCGGCTCCCCCTGCCCTTCCAGCCGCCCCTCTCCCTGCACCCAGGTGCCGTCCGGGAGAGAAATGTCCCCTGAGGCAGCCCCTTGGTATGAAGACCTGTGAGGATGCAACGAACCACTCGAGCAATCCCCGACTGCAACACAGAGAGGAGGATGGAGAGCTGGCGTGTGCCACGCGGTGCGCCGCACAAGGGCAGTGACACGCTGAGGGTGACCTCGTCTGTCAGAAACGCCGGGCTGGCCTTGTGAGGATGCAGATGCAGCACAGAGACCCCCAGAGCTGGTGGGAAATGTCCCCCAGCTGGGCTGCCACGGCCATGGGGCCAATCCTGCTGCCGGTTCTTTGTGGCACAGCTGGGCTGGGGTCCACTCCCTGGGTCCAGGTGGCCACAGCACTTCAGGTCGTCTTCCTCTCTGCAACAGGGACAGCATCCGTCTGTGGTTTCAGCCTTCAGCAGTACTCCACAGGGACACAAGCGGGTGGCCACAGCCCCGGGTGGCCACAGGAGGCCAGGGTTTAGGTGGCCCGGCCGGGTGGCAGGCGTTTGCTGTCCAGAATGGCCTTCCAGTCGTCAGTCCAGGACTGCAGCCTGCGACTGGGGGGCTTCAGCTGCAGGTGCTTGTTGTGGCAGGCCGTGAAGAGCACGTGCTCCCAGCTGGGGTTCAGCTCGGCCCCTGCAAAGCAAGGAGAGAGGTTGGCTCTCTGGACAACTCCGCAAGATGCAGAGTTTGACCTTACTGCAACACGAGGAGACTGTGGACACAACCCCCTAATGAGAGCCTAATCAGCTGGGCAGCGAGCAGCACCCATCACCCCCCGATGCCATCTGCCCCTTGGAGCTGCCTCCGGTCGGTCCCGCCACCCTGCACCTCCCTTACCTGTTATATCAGGTCTGTCGTCTATAAGCAGGTCAGCAGAAACCACCGTCTTATCTCGCGTCAAAACGATCTGCTCGAGAAACTCGGGGCCAAAGTGCTTCTCCACCCAGGCGTACTGGAAGGCGAGGGGCGAGCGGTGAGCGCGGGCACGGGAAATCTGACGGACAGGGCAGGGACTGCTCGGCAGAGCGGCAACAGAGCCCGGCACGAGCCCTGGCCTCCACGGAGGGAGGACATCTCGCTTAATAAGTTCATCAGTGGGAAGGATTCAGCTGCTGCTGGAGCACAAGCTCTTTTAAAGCCAAGCAGCTTTTGACATCACGATGAAATATTAAGACCAAGTGCCTCAGTGCATGCAAATGGCAGAGCTCGGCTGACAGCAGAGCTGCCGCTCTGTGAAGATGCTTAGGAGCAAAACTGGCGGAGCAGGGAAATATCGCTGCTGTTTTACATCCTGACAGCCGGAGGCACGGGGTGGGGGGTGTCAGCTGGCCCTTGCTGGGCAGCGCGGTCCCGGGGAGGGGAGCTGGGATTCAGACCTGCTCACCTTCTCGTAAGGGCAGTAGCGGTACTTCTTGATCGGGCTTGTGCAGATGAACACGTCGGTGCTGCCATGAGGACAGAAATGGAGACAGAATGTCAATCCACGGCCAAACACGCCGATCAGACCCCCTTGAGATGCACCTGGCTGCCTCTGTGAGACCCTGCTCGGCGCCTGAGCAGGCAGGTGCCCAAAGCAGATCCCCCACCACGCACAGATCAAACCCAGGTGATTTAAGACGTTAATCCCCCAACTCACAGGATCCCACACCCACAGCATAAGCATGTTGTCCTTTTTGCTGCCCTTGCTGGGAGCAGAGAGCTGAAGGGAAAGGGCTGCACATGGCTGATTTTCTTGGCAACTGCTCCAGGAGTCAAAGCCCTCTCTTTCCTCCCGTGCCTGGTGGGCTGGAAGGCATTTTTAACAGTGATGATGTATTCAGCGCTTCTGCCGAGAGGATGAGCCCGCAAAGCCACTGCTGCTCCCCCAACCATTCCTTGATACCATGGGCAGGTTCCTACTCACTCTGCCAAATTTGCCATTTGCTTCACAGCTTCCACAGCCCCGGGGAGCGGGTCCAGCTCGATGAAGAAGTTCTTGGATTCCCAGATGCTAATGGCTTTCTCCTGTGAGGGGAAAGAGAGCAGTTACTGCATAAGGCTTCTTGCTACTCTTATCCTTGCATGTGCATCTTCCCCACCCTTTGCTGGGACACAGGATGGTGACAGTAAGAAAGGTGGGAGCCCCGGCTCCTGTCCCCTCCTGCTAACCCACCTTGCCTCCGTGGGTGCCTCTGTTCCCCACCTGCCAACCTGCACCCGTCCCATATAGTTTAGATCGGAGACGCTCTGGACCAAGCCTGGTTCTGCCCGTGCAGCCCCACACACAGAGGGAGCAGCACATTCCTTCAAGGCAAAACACAAGAGATTATCCAGAACCAAACCAAACCCCGGGGCTATGTCTGGAGAGGCCCTTCCATGTGGATCTGGTCGATGTGGCCTCATAGCCCTGCTGTAACGTGATGCTGTTCAGCCACAGATGCTGTCCGGCCTATTTATCTCAATCAGACCACTTAAAATAGCAGCCGGGTTGCTCTCATAGGAGAAAGTATATTATAGGATGAACTACATGTCAAGATGAATGCAGATGCTTTTCCTCAGGGATGCCTGGGCAACTTCTACCAGGCAAATGGAGCATCTCCAGGGAAGGGTTTGAAACGCTTAAGATGCAGGTCAGCAGCCGGGGTGCGCTGGTACGGCACACAGGGAGAGCAGAGCAGCGCGAGACCGCAGGGAGCAAAACCTTGGGGTGAGGGCAGAGTCCAGGGGCTGCCTGTGAGGGGTCCAGCACAGCTGTAAGGAACAGCATCCCCTGCGCTCCCTCAAACAGATAACGGCTTGTCAGCCACCAAGCAAAGCAGACACTGGGTCCCCGGGGAGGAGAGCCTGGGAGTGCTGCGGCGCGGCTGCGGGCAGAGGCAGCAGCCACATCCCGGTGTTGCAACACAGCTGAGCAGCTACAGCTGCGGCTGGGAGAAGTTTTGAAGGGAGCCCTGGCCTGAAGGATTGATCTGGATTTTGGGTACCTCTGTTTCTGTATTTGAGGAAGTGGAATGGGGACAAAAGGAATTTTAAGCCCATCCTGGCTTCCTTGTATGGCACAGTATGGAGGAGCCGGCAGAGCATCGGGGTAGGGGAGAGCAGCTTCAGTGGTGGTTATGTGCTGGTTCCTACAGCTCATAGCAACTAAGAGGCTGGTTGGACACACCAGCTGGACTTACAGCTCCCTCCTGCCTCAGGAGTGGGAATCCACCATGTTTTGCCTTTACTACACCCACACTGGGGGAAGAAAGCAGCCAACCATGAACAACTGGAGCTTTGCTAGGAACTCCGTGCTCAGGGCAGCAACACCCCAGAGCAAACACAGGGGTCACTCGGGGAGTCATGTTCTGCTTCATCCTGCTGGCTGCCTGCGCCGAGGTGCTGGCTGCACACCTTGCCAGCTCTCAGGGAGATGCATGCACAAACCCATTACATATTTGGGCACTGAGCATTTAACATGACATGCAAGAATCAAACACTGTATTTCTCAAAAAAATCCCAGATAACGTGAGAAGACCCTACTTAAAAGGAGAGACTACTCAGGGCAAATGTTGCACTCTTCCCTTTTGCCTGAGCAGCAGAAAGCATTGGTGGTTCAGGGATGGGAAGAAAAGCCTTCTTCATGCATGTTCAAAATGAAACACGCTGATTCGGTGCAAGAGAGCCAGCAGAAATGCCTCCTGGTGCCACGACAAGAACAGCTACCCTAACAGGTTGCCAAGGGGCCAGGCAAACATTCCAACTCCAGTCGCTCTGCTTTAGATCGGTGAGCAATGATGTTTTATTTTTTAGATACTGACTGTAGTTGCACAGGAGACATCTGAGAAATGCAGCAAAGCACTTTCAAACTGCGCTGAAGTGTTTTCTTACAGCAAGGACTTCCGTAGCTATTCTGCTTCCACTTATGTCAAAAAGCATTTTGCAATCAAGCTCGATGGGGGAAGAACTAAGCTCATCTTGAAGAAAAGCCCCACATGGCTCCCCGAGCCAGAATAACTCCCTGCGGCACTGCAGCCAGCACGCTGCCTGGCAGATGGAAAAATCCCCCAGGCTGGGAATCCCACCACGTGCCACGCAGGACAGACCCTCATTTTCTTTCTTCTTAGCTCTCCCCATGAGCTATTTCCCTGCCCGTCCAAGGCTCCCCATCCCTCTGGGTCTGTGTGCTCAGCCTATTGCTGAGGTGGTGTTCTCCCTTTCAGAGCTGGGACCTTCAGCTTGTTGGGACTCTTTGACTCCTATTTTCTGGTCTCCCACAGTAGGTCGATGGTGCTCTCTGACAAGGGGGGGGACTGGAATGGCCCATGTGCCCGTAGCCACAGAGCAGCTCCTACTCTCTTTATCCCAGCTCTGAAACCACGGGTGAAATCAGGACTGCCCTCAGGTCGGTCTGCGGAAGTTTTACTACTTGTTCAGCCCAAGGTTGTGGTGGTTTTATGGGATCACAGCAGACACAAGATCAACTCACTTCATTTGACACATCCAAAGTAGTTAAGATCAAGGGAAAAAAAATGAGTTATCATGCATTACCCCTGCCAAACTTTTAGCATCTGCCTTACTGCATGACTGATGTCCTCCATTTCCCTTTCATCAATCCCAGCTAAAGAGGACACGTTATTCCTCCAGCTCGTCAAGTTGTTCAGGACTTTGCCCATGGGAGAGCCCTGGACCTTATGCATGCTCCCTTCCTTATAGCCATCATACCACTAAAACCCAGTTATTTGCTGTAACACCTTTGAACTACTGCAACTGCAATCAGCAGACAAGACGACAGACATCCCATCTTTTGGAAATCTGTAGAGGCAGAAACTGACTTTCTGCAGCACTCAGCCCTTCGTTGAATGATAAATATAACATAAAGAGAGCTTCTGCTTTTAAGCTTTAATTATTAAAATGAATACAATAATTTTCAGGCATGGGTTGTTTTAATATTAAGTAAGCCCTCACATGAAGCATCAATTGCATGGTTTGCTCTCAACTTCTCTGCTGCGTCCCACCCCTCCCATTGCTGTTGACGAACTAAATAATTCATCTAGGAACAGTATCAATCCACGCAGCCTGGCCAAATCACAGCTAGAAACCTCCAGCTATGCAATTCGAGGTATTTTAAAACAGATGTTCTGAAAGATCTCCTTTCCTTGCATCTCTCTCCTTCCATGCATGCAGGGGAAAAAAAAAAAAGACAGATGTGCATGATAAAAGCTGGATTTGGGGGGAAAATGGCACCGCTCGAAGCCCTCCTGCGTGCAGACCTGTACCTGTGTTTCAGTGGGAGCTCCGGCCAGCACCTACAGCCCTCCCCAGCACTGCACCCATGAGCTGGGTGGCCAGTGGGTCCCACAGGGCCGGAGCTCCATCTGCACGGCGCAGAGCGAACGAGAGCCACGCGCAGAGCCGGGGGATGCATAGACTCACACTCAGCTCAGGTCCCAGGCGCCCGTATTGCTCCGACACCCAGAAGCCCCTCCGGTCCTCCAGGGCAATGTAGGGCTTGTCGGGGTACCTGGCCCTGAACTTCTTGAGGAAGCCTCCCTCGAAGTCGGCCAGCACCCCGTCCATGTCCACCAGCACCCGCAGAGCCCTGCGGGACCCCGCTGCGGGGCCGGTTCCCCTGCTCAGCCCTGCGAAGGGGCCGCAGCGCCGAGGCCGAAGGTGCAAGAAGCTGTTCAGCAAAATCATGGTGGAAGGTGGGGTGAGGGTGGGGGGGTTNCGTCCCCTTGCAGCTGCAGGAGGAAGGAGCGGGGGGGATGCAAGGGGGATGCAACGGGGAGCAGAGGGGCTGCAGGGGGGGTGCAGCGGGGATGCAAAGGCCCTTCCTCGCCCCCAGCGCCTCCTCCCCCTCCCCGCCCCATCCCTCCCTCGCAGCGAGCGCGGAGCAGGCGGCGGCGGCGGCGGCGGCAGCGGTGGCGGCGGGGGGTGCCGGGGCCGCCCGGGACACGGCGGTACGCTCGCCCCGACCCGGCAGTGCAAAGCCCAGTTCCTCTTCCCGGTGCCTGACCGAGCCCGGAGCGGCGGCACCGCCTTAAAGCGGCACAAACGCCCTGCGACGGCGCGGTTCCAGCGCGCCTCCCGCCCCGCGTTAAACCTTCCCCAGCTCCGCTCCCTCCCCGGCACCGGAGCGGGGGCTCAGCGGAGCGGGGGCTCGGCGGGGCACCGAGCCCCTGCCTCAGTTTCCCTAACCCTCAGCCTCGGGGGCACCCCACGCTCCGTCTCCCCTCGCCTGCTGAGGACCCTCTGTCTCCCCTGTGCCCGTCCCTGCCCGGAGCGGGTGGTGGGTACATTTTTGGGGGCACGTGTGTGTGGTTTGGGGGACAGACGTGACGTGGTGACTATTTTTTTTGCTGCTAAGCCTTCACATAAAATATACCCATTTCTACCAGTTCGTGGCGAGGGGGCACACTCTGTCCGGGGTCTCACTCAATGTGACACAGCTTTGTCCCCACGGGGAACCCTGAAAAGGCAATACCCGGACCCAGAAGAAGCGCTGACATAGAAACACTACGCCGTGAAGGTCTGTATGTTCTGACACAGGACCAAAGATCACCGGTCAGAAAACACCGCGGGGGATTAAAGCTGCTAAAGAAGGGGGAGGCCTCCAAGCGTGATTAACAGGATTAGGTAAATGCTGAGCCGGGAAAGAAACGATTTTGTTCAACGGCAATAATATGACTTTAATGGTTCCAAACCATTTCGTCTTTCAATTCCAGAGTGTTTTCCAGCAGCATATATTGTCCTTGTTTCACGGAAAGGGCAAATGAGCTGTGGAGATCAGGTGATTTGGGGAAGGTCACAGCGTGAATGACAAAAGGGGCGGAACTGGCAGCCGGGCCATGAGGGTAAACATAAAAGCGAGGTTAGGAGGGAATACGTGTGAAGCTTCAAGCCCCTGTCCTGCTTTCAGTCGCACCGGAGGCATGTTGCTTATTGCACGGAACGGGATCTCAACACGGGACGTTTCCGAGGCAGCGGAGAGGGAATACACACACGTCTCCACCGCGGGCAGAAAAGGTTTCCTCCTTCTTCGCGGTGTGTTGAGGGACTGACGAATCCCCCCCGCCCGCAGCAGCGCAGGGCCGCGTTACTTCACCGCCTCGGCTCCTGGACGGGTGGAAAATACGATTCCGTTTATATCGACCAAATTAACCTCAATAAAGAATTCAAATTCTGAGGGCCTGAACCCACTGAANGCGTCACCAAGCCCACCCCCCCCAGCCCTGCTGAGTCACGGCTTCTCGCGCTGCCAGGGCCTCCCCTGTGCTTGACGCGGGGTGGGCACTTCCGGCCGGGCGGAGGGAAGGCGGCGGTTACCTTAGCGACGGGGGTTCTCGCGAGAGTTGGCGCAGCGGCGGAAGTGACGCACGGCCGGCGGGCGTCGCGCGCCCCCTCCCTTTCCCTCCCCCCAGCTAAGCGGCGGCTGATTGGCTGGCGGCGGCGGCGGCCGTAGCGGTGGCTCCTTCCCGCTTCCCCCCGCCGCTCCCGGCCGCGCCGCCAGCCGCCAAGATGGCGTCGGCCCTGGAGCAGTTCGTCAACAGCGTCCGGCAGCTCTCGGCTCAAGGTGACCGTGAGGGGGGAGGAGCCGCGTGCGGCGGGGGAGCCAGCGGGGCCTGAGGAGGGGGCGGCGGCGGCCGGTGGAGCCCGCCAGGCCCCGCGCGGCTGTGGAGGGCGGGCCGGGGCCTGCCCCCTCTCACGGCTCTCCCTCAGGCGCGGGTCCTGCCACTCCGGCGGGGCTGGCGAGGCCCTTGCCGGGCTGTAATTCAGGGCTCCCTCGTCGCACGCAGAGGCGGTCTCGGAGGGATCCCGGTGGGGTTTAGCCGCCGCTGGTTTGACAGGGTACGAGGGGTCGGCAGTTCCCTTCGCGGCGCTCCTCGCTTCCTCTCCCGGGGCAGCGGCACGGTGGTGGGTTTAGGTAGCTGGAGGTCCCGGGTGCGTGGAGTGAAGCCGACACCCGCGGTCGTGCTAAAATCTGAGCCTTGAAAATCAGGGGGGAGGAGCGAGCGTCGCAGGGACCTTAACTGGGATTCTGTAGCCCAGTCTGTCACCTAACTGATGAGCGTGCAAGTTGCAGCATGTGTGTTTTAAAATACACTTCGGAAGTGTTAGCTCCTGGGGACAAAATAGAGCATGGCCAGAAGAGTCCTGCCTTACCA
The DNA here is from genome assembly GCA_008711295.1 of Anarhynchus alexandrinus. NCBI lineage: Eukaryota > Metazoa > Chordata > Aves > Charadriiformes > Charadriidae > Anarhynchus > Anarhynchus alexandrinus. Next base: position 47,038 of record VUYV01000455.1, read on the forward strand.
CGGAAGCATGTGGTAGGAGGCCTGAGACTGTCCATCAGAGTTGCCATAAGCAAGTGTTCAGAAACTGTTTTAATAAGCATAGTTAGAATTCCTTAGTTTCATGGCCAAACTCCTAATTTTCCTGGGTGCGTGCACAGTGTTTCCTAGTTTTTGAGTTTTCTGTGTTGATGCTCCCTAAAACGTTTTTTGAGTGTTTCTCTGCATGGGGTGTTTGCTCCCTGCAGCTGATCAGAAATTGATGCTTTCCTCTATAGTCCCAGGCTTTATCTTTGGTAGTTACTTTTGGGTGGAGCTCCAACTTTCTCTTACTTTGGTTTAACATATTAAATATAGAGTATTTTTACTGGGAATGTCAGATACAAGGAACAAATTATACCCCCAAGGTGCGGGAACAAACCAAATAAAGATGATACTTTACACCTGTAATTTAGCTGGAGAACTCTTTATTACGAGATTTTGTGGATGCAAGAAGTACAAGGAGAAACTGGTTGACTTTATGGAAGTTCTCTTATTTGGGATGAGCCAGGTAGACATTCTCTGTGAGAAAGTAAATCTGGGCTGCTGGAGGTCATGAGAGCACACAGGAGGAGTACATGTGCTCGTGGTGGTGTTGGTTTCTGGTTATCAGCATTTGGCTGCATGGAAGGTAACATAAATGGACATTTAGTTGGGCCTGGTGTGGGTATTTCTACTGATGCTGTAAGTTGTTCAGTGTGTGTGGGTAGAGGGTTATTTTGAGGGTTTTTTTGCTTTGTTTTTTAGGGGAGTGCTAGATGACAGCTGTAGAATGGGGGGATTTCTCTACTAGGGAGGACACCAGAACTAAGGTTTTGTGATGCTTGAATACCATTATCAAACCACAGAGCACTTTATAAGCCCTATATCTTTTGATGCTTATCCCCAGAGTTTTAATTCCGAATGGAGAGAGCAGTTTTGGGGACGGGTTTCTGGAGTTCCTGGGCTCTGGTGCCCCATTCGGAACTTTTGATCTCTCTGTTACTTGAAAGCTAACGTTTCATTGCTAGGGCTTCCCATGTTTTCTTTTTCAATGGAAAAGGCCAGAGAATTGAGGATAGTGTAAATCTCTATGAATGGAGGCACTATTCCTCATTTTATGAAGATTTTTGTAAGGGTGAGAGAACCACTGTTTTTTTCCTCTCTAATCTGCAAGGATTGAACACTGAAACAATACTCTACTTCAGAAAGGCGTAGTTTTAATTCAAGTGATTGGGAGGGAGGAAGAGTTTGAAAGCAGTTCATGGTAATGAAAGCAGTTCATGGTCTGCTTTCTTTGAAAGGTTTTTGGGGCTTACCGTACCTTGCTATGTCAAAACAGTTGGCTTTCATGCTGTGTTTGTAGCTCACAACAAATAGAGTAACACTGTTGTTTTAATTATACAAAGTAAAATTAAGAACAGGGTTTTTAAAATCCTTTTGTTGTAGATACTTGTAATTTTAATGTCTAATTAAAAAAAAATGCTTATAAGCAGACCTTAAAAGTCAATAGGGCACTTGAGAAGCAGCAAGGAACAAGCTCTGGTATTGGGATTTTTTTAGGAAGTGGAGGAAACTCTTTTTTGGTTCTGTTCTGGTTTTCTTTTGTTTTGGTTTTTTTTTTTTCCCTTATAACACCTAGAAGGCACAAGTGTAGATAAATTTATCCACATGAGGCAAAATGTTGCACAACAGTACACTGGTCAAAGTTTTGTAGACTTGGCTTAAATGGAGCTTGGCATTGATACGAGACCCTGAAGCCCCCTCTCTAATGAGGTGAGCTGATGCTGCTTTTCAAGTTGTGTTTGTGTTCTGAGGGCCTCCTTTGCAATGCCAAAGGCCACAGCTGTCACCTTATAAAAAAAATAAATATGGTCGATACCTCACTTATTGAAAACTAATGCCTATTGTATTAAAGAAAAGTAAATTCTCTGGGTGACACTACTTTTTCCTTAGGTTATATAGGGGAAAAAAGGTGTAATGAAGTATGGGAATGTGTGAGTGTTCTCTAATTAGAGTTTGACAACGATGTTTTGTATTTCAGGGCAAATGACCCAGCTTTGTGAACTGATCAATAAAAGCGGAGAACTGCTAGCAAAAAATCTTTCCCATCTGGATACAGTGCTTGGTGCCCTGGATGTGCAGGAACACTCATTAGGCGTTCTTGCTGTCTTGTAAGTATTGATTTCTTTTAGTTAAATATCTTTAGTATTAAAACTTAAGCAACATGCTGAATTGTCAACGAAATGTTTTTCTTTTGGACATAATTTTTTTCAATTTGCATGTCTTAGAATGGTGCTTAGTTTTCTTCAGTGATGCACATTTTATTAATAAAAATACCAAGGCAAATTTGTATTTCCAAAATAAACAAACCTCTGGAGTTTATAAATGCTGTTAGTGTCAAATGGTAATATTGGGAGTTTATTTTCCTTAAGGCTATATCTATTTCTCTTGTTTTTATGTCTTTATAAGTATTTTTACATATGTGTTCAGCTAAAAGGTATAAAACTAACTTTTAAGACTTGATTGGCAGGGCATTAGTGCGCTGAACTGTAAGCTCGCAGCAACACTTTTTTTTTTTCCAATGAAGCATGGGTTCTTATCATAGCTCTGGGGTATTTGTCTCTAGACAGCATTGAGGCTCTTGCTGCTGTCTGTAGTTTAAGATAAGACTTGAAGTGCCTTGGTGATGCTGAGGTAAGGAAAGGATACTTGGCCCTGAAGCTCAAACTACTGTTTCTAGCTGTACCTAACCACAAATGAAGCATCTACAGGTTCCACTATTATTTTAAAGGTTTCTTTTAAATGAAAGATCAGAATTCTAATACTTGTTCTAGTACCCTTTTGAAACAAAATGACTGTAATACACGGAGGTAATGCACTTAATATTCACTTGCATCTCATAAAAATGCATTATGGAATTTACAAAAGGCAGGGAATCGGTACTGCATTAGCAGAAGAATCGTATCATGGGGTACATGAAAACAATCATTAAAATGAGTGGAGGGAGGAAGATAACTGTTTATAAGAAATAATGGGTAAAATATATTATTTGAAGAGATGGTATCAGTGGAACATATAGGAAAGCTCTCCCAGCTGAAACCGTAGCATGGCAAACTCCTGCACTGGTAGAATAAGACTCTCTGAGGAGGCGGGGAAGGGGTGGCAGCACGTAACCTGGACAGTCAGAAGCCTTGTGGGAAAGGACAGTTCATGATCTAGGCAGGTTTGTACTGCATATTACAGTGTATAGCAGCTGAAGTTTGGGCAGTGTTGGGTACCTTTCAACAGCGTTAAACAATTTTTTCTGGTTTTGTGGTGTTCGTAGGATGCATAGCTAGGATTCTTGTTGCCCTGAGATGAGCATAATCATAGCTCATTTTGCAGAAGTCATGTGCAAGGCTGCAGCCTACAGGGTGCTAAGGAACCACCAAAGATGGAGAGAAACTGGAAGTGAAGAGAAAGAGCTCCAAACGAGATACACATCTAATAATTTAATAGTTCAGAAGTCTTGAGCACATTCAAGTAGGAGATGGCTGCAGGATAGGCGAAGGTGTTCAGAGAAGTTGTGTGGCCGAGTATTATAATTTATCATCATTAACCAGTGATTTTAACTGCTGTATCAGCTAAAATGATCTTTGTTTGCCATAGTTTGTTGTAAACTGTAGTTTGCATGAGATTGAGAATGGGAGTGTGCAGGGAAAGCGTATTTTCCAATGTTGTGCGGCTCCTGGGGAAATCGTATGCCATCTTTCATAAATAGTTTGGATTTGTTTGCAGGCATCTGCATGCATCTGCAGAGACTTGGTGATGAAGATGAAGCTTTTTTATTAATCTCCAAATGTTAAGAGTTAAACCTTTTGTTGTTGTTGTTTTTACTTTAGGTTTGTGAAGTTTTCTATGCCCAGCATCCCTGACTTCGAAACGTTATTCTCACAGGTGCAGCTTTTTATCAGCACTTGTAATGGGGAACACATTAGATATGCAACAGACACTTGTAAGTTAAGCTTACTTTCAGACTATATATTTTTGGATAATTTGGTTTTACTGATTTTTTTTTTCACTGGTTTTTTTTTGTTTGTTTGTTTTTTACTGCATTTAGTTGCTGGCCTGTGCCACCAGTTAACAAATGCCCTTGTGGAGAGAAAACAGGTGAGCAAGTATCATCTAGTACAAATAAGCTACCTGCAATATCCAAGCTCTTAAAGGGGATGTTACCAGTCTCTTACTTCATAAAGATTTGCCACTAACTTCAGGTTAAGTATTTTTGTGCAGCTACTTACTTACTAAGTTTACAGAGAGGTAATGAACCTAAACCAAGATTTTAAGACTTCTTTAAGGAAAATGTAAGAAAGATAAATTTTTGGGGGGAGAGTCACCTAAAAATGTGCTCTTGCACACAAACTAGGAAATCTGTAGTACCAGCAGTGTTCTTCAGACAATGTATGCATGAGCAGGAGAGCTGCAAAAATTATTAGTGCCGAGGAGTCAGTGATACTAGTTTTGGTGTTATTCTCATCAGTGTTATGTAACGTTCTTCATGAAATGCCTTAAAATGTGAAGGAAACTAGATAAAGAAATATTTGACCAATATTTTTGTTGCTAAAATACTGACTTTTTCAGGCCATTTAGTGAAATCTAGCCTGAAATAGAACTAGAGATCACGTCTGGTCTAAGCAGAGTAAAGCGAGAGCCTTGCCTTTGTTATTTGGTGGGAGTTTAGATGGCGTCATGGAGTCAAGAAAGGTTTTCTTATTGATACAAATTCCTGTTTTCCTGATGAGGTTGGCTTTGTGGAGCAGAATTTATTACTTTTAGTTTATCAGGAGAAGTTGTATAGCCAAGGTTAATTTTATTTTCTGAGACACTGCAATATCCTACAAAAAGGGAACCTCAAGTTAATTATTACTTAACGGAACCTGTCAATTAGTGTTATTTTTCATTTGTAAGTGTCAACATAAGATCCAATGTGCTGCCATCTATGAGAAATTATCTGAAAGAGATGTAATTTCTGACAGCCCCTGCGAGGAATTAGCATTCTCAGACAAGCCATAGACAAGATGCAGATGAACACAAACCAGCTGACCTCAATACACGCAGATCTCTGCCAGGTAAGGGGAGCATAAGGGCCTTTCGTGAGCGTAAAAGCTTATAAAATAGCTATAACCCTTTGAGGAAACGCATGACCACATATTGCAATGTAAAAATTACTTTTACCTGTTTTTTTTTCCAGTAGTAAATAATACGATATACTGTAATAAAATCCCCTTCTATTAATTTTAAATGTTCTCTGTGTGTCCTCAGATCTTTGGTTTTGTTGATGACTTCTGAAAGTCCTTTGACATCCCTTCTCTCTGGGCTGAAAGTCACACACAGCTTCTCTTAGGCAGTATGAGTGTAATATCCAGATACTGTTTACTCAAGTTTGACAAAAGGCATGTTTGTCTCGGTGTCTTTGGCCTGGATTTGCACTTCTGTCTCGTTCTTGGCTCCTGGGATTTAGGGCTGGACAGGAATGTTTAGTGCAATATTTAGCCCTGCCAGCACGGTAGTCTGGAAGGCCTGGAGTTTCAAGCAGCTTTGTCAGAGTTTAATTTCCTTAGGAGTCAGATAATTTGTAACAGTTCGCAATCAGTGATAAGGGTTTTCCAAATATCATGATATAATGAATAATCTGTGTTACAGCACTACTGATGTGCACTGTTTTTTTACTCTTAGAGGAGTGAGATTTATTAAATAGTACTAGATGAACTTAGTTTCAACTTCTTCCTCATGGAAATTTGAATGGAGATGGCTAATTTATAAAAACTTGATTTATTTTCTTGTAGCTCTGTTTGTTAGCAAAATGCTTTAAACCTGCCCTCCCGTATCTAGATGTGGACATGATGGATATTTGTAAAGAGAATGGGGCATATGATGCGAAGCACTTTTTATGTTACTACTACTATGGTGGGATGATATACACTGGGCTAAAGAACTTTGAAAGAGCACTCTACTTTTATGAACAGGTAACTTTAAATAAAACGGTAAGTCTAAAGTGTGATCAATTGAAAGGCAAAAGTAGCATGTGTCATAGCGCTGAGAGAACGTGCCGTCTTTGAATTGCCACCAAGGATAGCAGTAAAAGCAGTGAACCTAACGCAAAGTACAAGCAGTCTCCAATTATTTTCATTTAACCTTAGGGGTATAAATCTACTAATAGATGTATACTGCTGTTTGTCGTTCACGTACGTTTTGCTTTAGCATGTGTGTTCATCATAGTAATACATTAAAACCTGATTTGGGTTAGTGTTCACTATTAACTGTTCCAGCCTGAATGGTACCCTTTAGTGTATTAAGCGAAGTACCAAGCAAACTGTCTTTAGAGGTGTTTTCCTTTAAGAAGGTCTCTTACAGCCAAGTAACTATTGCACCACAAAACTATGCAACTCAAAGGTTGATGTTAAATTTATCTCACTATAAATATTTTTTCAAATGTCTGCTTATTACTGCTTGCATAGAAACGCTTCACAGGCTGACATTCAGAATTGTGTATTCTTAAAGAAAAAATAGTTTAGTGGTTTTGCTAAGACCTTTGCTAATTTTATGATGGGAGTTACACTTCTTCAAGGCTATTACCATATTTGCTGCTTTTACTTTCTCTGTGAAAGAAGAGAAGATCGCAAAATTGGGAAAATTTCATGTGTGTATGGGGGCAAATACTGTCAAATGTGCAAAATAAACTGGTGCGGCATTTTTCTTTTCTATAAACAAAGGTGAGCTTCTTGAGTAGCTAGCAGTATCATAGTAAACTACAGTTCCTTTTCCCTATTCTGCAGACCTCTTTCAGCGTATACTTAAATATGAAATCTGATGACGTAATAGCTTTATAAAACCTCTTTAAAGATTTGTGTAAATCCAGGTTCTACAGGAACTGGATAATCATTCCTAGTAACAAGTAGCTAGAGGTACTTTCCAGTACAACTTCAGATACATACCAAGGAAAGAAGTTTTGATTTAATCTTAAGAGGGTTGTTTTAATGTAGGCATCACTGTAACATGATGCGTTTTGAGTAGCTTATATAGAATTTACTTTTTTGGGGCTTTTTTGGATAATTAATTTTGACAGAAGTTAGTTAAGCTTTAATGCTCAAAGGTGAATTTCATATGTCATTGTATCCTTTCTGCATGCAGCATTAAACTGAGATTTTTGTTAAAGCAGTAGCTACCAGGATCTACCAGTAAGTATACTAAATCTCTATTGCATTTCTTTCTTTCCTGCTTAGGCAATAACTACTCCAGCCATGGCAGTCAGTCATATTATGTTGGAATCGTATAAAAAGTATATTCTAGTTTCTTTGATACTACTTGGCAAAGTTCAGCAGCTACCAAAATACACTTCCCAGATAGTTGGTAGATTCATTAAGGTAAGTCTTGTGATTACAGCTAAATAACAGAACAAGAAATCTCAATTTGTAAATGATTTTTTTTTTCTTCCCTCATTTGATGGTACTGTTTAGCATTGCAGATTGTGGGAAATAATGCACAATGTGCCAGAGTACAACCTCTCACTGACTTTCTAGCGTACAATAGCTAAAGATTGTCTGGCAACTTCTGTGTGTTACAAACGAACTGTATTGTTCATATTGGTGATACAGGTTTTTAAACTTAAATTTGCAAAAACTTTAGGGTTGAGTAGTACTTACCAATATTATCTTCATTGATACTGCACATCTCTTGATTTTACGTTAGAACTCAAACAAGACTCAGATTTCACTTGGCTTTCAATATGTAGGGTCTTTGTAAAAACATTCAACCCATAGCTTCACCTAGTTGAAGTACAAAATGCTAAATGCTTATTCCAAAACTCCAGCTTTATAAAGAATAAAAGCTTCTGAAAAAGCTGCAAGTTTGGAGTCTGTAAGCATTCTGATGAGGAGGTGTAGGGTAGAAAACAAAACTGCTAGCAAGAGATTTCTGATCCTAGGTAAGTAACACACTTTTAAAAGTTAGTTCTTATTTAACACTAAACTTGCTGATTTGTGACCAAAATTTTAGAGTTCCAAAATTATTCTTCTAATGTCAGATACTAATAAGCAAGCTTGAACAATTGCCCTTTTAAAGTAATTTCGGTGAACTAGTGTTCACCCTCTGATTCTCTATTGTCCATGCTGTGATTCATTGTGGTCTAGAATGAGTGTCTTAGAGGGTAGAACAAATATAATGGATGGGCAGTGACTAGTCAATTTGCTGCTTACCTGGAATTCAGCTTACTTCATATGCTGGTCAGCTAATGGACCTTTTTGGTTCTCCCATAACTAGAACTGTCATACAGAGGTCCTTGAATGATGTTTACTAAATCTTATATTGCAGTAATAGAGGTTGAGTGTATGAGGATCTATTATTGCTGTAAAGCCATGTATGGACATCACGTAATTTTTGAGAGATGCTTGAGCTATTTAAATTTCCTTTTATGCCTGCATGGCTTCTAATGTTGAAGTAGTGAATAGATTTTGTGAGGCTGGTTGAACACCGTGTTTTTTACGAAGGGTTCTCATTTTTCTAATTGCAGCCCCTTAGCAACGCTTACCATGAATTAGCGCAAGTTTATTCAACCAATAAACCCTCGGAGCTTCGAAATCTGGTGAACAAACACAGTGAAACATTCACAAGGGATAACAATATGGGGCTGGTTAAGCAATGCTTGTCATCTCTCTACAAAAAGAATATTCAGAGGCTAACCAAGGTAAGAGGTAGGGGTTTTGTTTTGCTGAGAAATTGTGATTAGTTTTTCTCAAAGAGTGTATCTCTGAAATGTATTTGATTCAGAGCAAAATGATAATGTATTAATGTCACGGAGAAATGACGAAAACTGAGATTTGTGTCTCTGAAACAAATGATACTAAAATGCTCTATATAGAAAACCAGTTCACTTGACTACTTATGCATTATTTAAAAGGTGGTTCAATATGTCTGCCTATCAGAGGGGTTTGCCCATGAGACTTTCATACATAATCAAAAAAGTTGTAAGTGTTGCTATGAAATAACATTCATCTTTGTTCAAAAAATAGGAAACCTGAACTTTACAGGTCACTTCATTAGAGAGGAGTGAGTGAGCAGGACAAATTTTGGAAGTGTCTGAAGTAAAAAGAAAAACAGCAGCTGTGGAGTGATGTGCTCCTTTAGCTGAGAGATCAGATTAATCCTTAAAGATGATCAGGCGAAAGGTCTATTTTTTCCAAGCTCAGATATGTTTGTTGATATGTTAGTTCTACCTAAGCTGAGAAGTGATGCGAAATATGCATCTCTTGGAGGAAATTCAAGGGATGAACAGTCACCTTATTCATGTAGGGAAGAGGTAGGGCAAGGTCAGGACTGTGTCGGGGGTAAAAATGAATTGCAGAAGGGGAGTAATGGCTCCATTACATCTGCAGACATGCAGAGTGCAACAAATCAGTATCTTTGGAGGAAGAACTGACTCTACTCTCATGGTGCTTTTATAAGCAATAACTTCCCATCAGGCTTGTTTCTTCCCATCAGACTTCAAAATAAGATTGCGTAGGCTGTGAAGGATTGATAGGGGAAGTTTTTAGCTTCTAGTTTTAACCTTTTAATACTTTATAAATTTCAGACATTTTTAACATTGTCATTACAAGACATGGCAAGTCGAGTGCAGTTGTCGGGGCCCCAAGAAGCAGAAAAATACGTCCTCCACATGGTAAGACTTGTGACTTGGCTATACTATCTTAAATTAAAAACTGGTCCAATTTAAGACTCTAAGTGTTTGGATTGGCAGTGCAAGTTCTGAATGGCTGAAGAATGGTTCTTTTTCAGGGTGAAGAAAATACTGTCAGTCTTCTGTGGCATTTAGATTGTTCTCAAAAAAATCTTGAAATATATTCTGTGCCTAAGATAAGGCATGCATCATTTGTCTTTGGGAAGCTGTTAGGAAGTAAAAAGTTAAGGATGATTCCACAAGGAGTCCATGTGTTGCAGTTACCTGAAATTCTGTTCTTAGTGATACCTTACGTTAAACCCTCTCTCATTTCAGATAGAAGATGGTGAAATCTTTGCAAGTATTAATCAGAAAGATGGTATGGTCTGTTTCCATGATAATCCCGAAAAATATAACAATCCAGCTATGCTTCATAACATCGATCAGGAGGTAAATGTTTAAGATATTAACTGCTTTTGGAAGTCCTAGTGAAGAACCTTAGTCTGTAATCAGAACGCTGCTGGAAGAAGCCAGTGTAGGTAACTTGCATGTAGAGATTGAGGACTATAAATCAGTGTTTGACTATTTCACAGTACCGATATTTAAAGGTTTTAGATTAATAGTCTATTACTGTCAGTGCATTCCCTGTTGTATCTTCCATACAGCTTGAGATGTTTTGGTAGGCTGACTGCTTAATGTTGGTGATGGGAAGTTCCTTGAATTGCATGGATTAGAAAGATTGGTTTTGGAGTCTTAGCCTTCAAGGATCACTTCCACTGGCTGTCGATAACCTGCCTGTAGGTTGAGGTGGTACTGTATCAGTGGCCTTAAAAAGGATTGTTAGGAAGACACAGATCAAAATAAGGGATTAAAAAAGGGGTCTGACACTTTTGGGAGATGAGGGATGAGAATATTTTCACATAGAGCTTTTGTGGTGGCAGAAGTTACTGGTTCTGCATAGCACAGCCATGAAATATCTTGAAGATCATATACAAGCTGGACAAAGTAATCAACTTAATATATATTTTTAAGATGCTGAAATGTATAGAGCTTGATGAACGACTGAAAGCCATGGATCAAGAGATCACTGTGAACCCTCAGTTTGTGCAGAAGGTAATTGATTTAGTGTCTTGTAAGAGTGTGTAAGAGAATTCAGCGCAGTGAGGATGTGTTGCACTGAATGTCAGTACTTACAGTGCTAATAACTACATATTATTAATAATGATATGTGCATAAACATCATGCTTTGAAACAAAAATGAAGTGCATGTTGTTTCATATGCACTTTATTTTCCTACATGTTAACTTCAAAGAACTGCGAGTCTCAAAGGTAAACCTTCAGACCTCTTTTTGAAAACAAGTAACTCTCTCCCTTCCAGAGTATGGGCTCTCAAGAAGATGACTCAGGGACCAAACCATCCAGTTATTCCTGAAATTCATGTTGCTCACCACTCCGCTTTCAAGTAAAAGCTTATGAAAGAATCACGCCTGGAATAGGGCATTGAGGAGTTCCACGAAAAGAGCAGAGAGAACTGAGCTTTGCTTTTCACCTGGACATTAAGAAAATAAAAGAACACCCTCTCAGTACTGTATAATATCAGAAATACTCTCTGCAAAGAAAAAGGAAATCTCAAAAGAAACTTAAAAGTCTGTTGTGGATTTATTTATCTTCAGATTAACATCGTTAATGCATTAAATAATCTACCTTTTGTTTTAAAGGGTTTGAATGTTGCTGTGTTTCTGTAGCAGTCCTTTTTTCTCTTCTGAAAAAAATTGTTATTCAGGGAAGAATACAAACTAGTGTTGGTTCACTTACAAGATAATTCCTGGTTCATTATTCTGTATTTAAAGTTGGCTCAAAGTGCAGATTTATCATATGTATGGTGGGGGTAGAGGGGTGGAGTTTAAGCAAATTCTCTACATTATAATTTGCATATGGCCAGTGTAGCTGGCTGCTGTCTATTAAATGAAACAAGAACTGTGTTCTTCCCAAAAGGATGAGCATATTAATGAGTCCTTGTAAGGCAGTCTTGCTGAAAAGCAGAAATCACTATGGGGAATTCATATGTGACAGCTATTTATGATTTTAAGTTTCTGGTACAAAATATCTCCTAATATCATTTGCTCTTAGATCAAACTTATTAGACCTAAACAAAAGGATATTTGAAAGATCTTGGTATTCTGGTTATGAAGTTGTTCATACTAAAAGAAATAGTTCCTATACAGTTGGCATAAAGGTATTCAACAGGCTAATACTTTTCTGTGGTGGAAATAAGCGAGGGCCATGCTATAGATCTTTGTTTCCAGAGAAAATAACTTTACATGGAACATAGAATTCTATACAGCTCTCAAAATGCATTTTAGGATTTTATTTGGAGATAACATGCTGGAATACTATCTGGTTTTTAATTCACTATTTTAAACATAAAAACTTTGTTGTTGGATTCTTTAAGTGCTTCACCCCTTAAATCAATAGGGTCTTTAATTTTCTGTAGCTCTCATGTATTTGAAGATTCCCACTGTTAAATCACCTTTGAAAAACTTCATGTCAGTGCAACTCTCCTACTATCGAGCATAAATAAACCTGTCACCAAGTCCGAATGCGAGAAGCTCAGCATCCAGTGCTTCCTACTTAAACGCCTGACCGGGAGCTGCTTGCTACTGCTAACCTGCCAGCTTTTGTTCAGGAGCCTAAGTGGGAGCTAAGCCTTTCTGGCTCTTGCCGTGTGAAGCTTGTATGTATCGAGGTCACTCATAGTTGAAAATACTCCGTTTGTGCTTCCAGTGCCGATACAGAACTGTTGGGGTTTTCATTTAAAACTGGCATCTTAATTCTAGCAGAGCCTCTTGTGACAGCGGTATGCTTTCTAGTAGAAGAGAAATGCCCCCAGGTTGTTCTCTAGGTGGTGAATGATGTTTTTAAAAGTATAAAGTAGCAGTTTAGCATTGAACACAGCGTAGGTCCATAGTGTTAGTAGCTCACCATTGAGTACTTGTGCTTCCTATCATAGAGACTTCCGTAATTGAAGGCAACTTTTACACCTGATCTTAAAGTAAAATCTTGGGTTTTTTTCATAACTTGCCTTACCAGTCTTGCAATTAAAGATATTTATGATTTTTAAAGGTTTTTTTTTCCAAGTTAATCCTGCAGTGATTTCAATGCCAAACATGCTTATGCAATTTTCTTCTCTGGTACTGTGGAAGTGTTAAATTAGTATATTAGTAATGTGGTGGGGTCAAGCACAAAGCTGGGTGGTCGATGTGTTTACAGCCCTGTGTGGTAGTCATAGAAAGGATGGCAAATGACTAACCCCAGACTGCCACCTATCCAAAAATGGCGATGGCTTGCCTCTCCTTGCCAAGGGCTCATTTGCGGGGAGGGGAGAATGTATGCAGGATGCTTTCATGAAGTTGTAGAAGAACCAGAAATGTCCACTTCACAGTGGCTGAGCTTTTATACCACTAGTTCCTCTTAGTGAGCGTGGCCTTCCCTGCCGAGAGCTGCAGGATGGCTTTCTATCTGTGGAATTGGAAGCAAACTAATACATGCAGCTGGCAAATAGCAGCCGCGTTATCTCTTCTTTTTTTGCCTAAAGTAGATTAAATAAATCCATGCTCACATCAAAATAATGGTAGAAATAGCTATGTAATAGTTTCAAATGATATATTACGCTTTTTCTTAATCTGATTTTGAAGAGGGCAAATGCTTTTAAGGTTAGAGAACTGCTAAGGTTCCTTTTCTGACGTGGATAGTTGTGCTGTTAAACTCCAATTGCTGTTGAAAATTCAAAGTCAGGTCCCACCTGTAGAATCAGTAGAGATAAAGCATTCACCAAAAGTGCTTCGGGGAAGGGCTTTTAAGTGATAGTTTGATAAACACATACGGTCTGGCGTCTGCATGTCTTGAGATACTGTTGAAATTAAGTCAGATTTTTAATGAAGTAACTCCTTCAAGTCTTGGAACTAATTGCATGGGCTGTGGTCAGCTGAGACGCTTTGAGAACACTTGAGCTTTCTGGTTTTAATTTGTATTTATTGCAGGGAAGGACTTTTGATCAAGTATAAGAACACTGTGTGCTATGCTTCTCTGAACTTAGAGTCTCAGAGGTCCTGTGGCTAGTTCTTCCCATCAAGCATGGCCACAAGATGTGTTCATGAAGTACTGAGTGCATGCTTTGATATCTAACTCATATTTTCAATGCATCTGAATTAGCCAAGATAATAAAATGACGTTCTGAAGGTAGCACTAGACTTGCAACTACACTTCTTAGCCACAGGAGGGGTCTCTAGTTCAGTTAAGCTTAGCAGGAAATTAAATGTTTTGAAGAAATGGTTAGAAGCTGTTCGTGTACAACCACCCCTCCTGGTTTTGTGCCACCGAGGAGCCCTAGTCAGCCATCTCTGCGGACACTGCTGTTGCGCCACATGCTTTCGCGTAACTCCAGCTGCCTCCTCCTCCTATACAACTTCCCTGTTCTACAGTACAACCGCGACCCGTTGTGTGTGTTGTCATAGGCGATCTGTATAACCTAGGAAATGTTTTCTGCATGGCCAAACTGGCTGAGGAGGTTAGTCCTGAGAAGTTGTTTAAATGTACTATTGGAAAATAAAGATAACAAATGAGTTGTTCTTCTTAGTTTGTCTTAAATGAGATAGTAGGGCTTTTGTGTTTGGCTTTTCCTTAGTTTTTTTTGGGGGGGGGTCTTTTGTTCTTGTCGCTTCTCAGGACATGCGATTCTGGCTGATTGACGGGAGGCTGCTAGTTGTCCACTGTGTGTGGCAGTGCCCTCTGCTCAGGAGCCCTTCACGCTCTGCCGGTGGCTTCTTGGAGCTCTCCTGAACTCTCTCTAGAGTAGAAATAGCAGTTCTTTTTGTGCAAACAGTGCGTCTACCTCAGAAAGTGCTGCTACTGGCACTTGTCTGAGATGGGCTCCAGGATTAGATGGACTTTGGATTGAACATTTCTATTCCTATATGATCTTTGTGTTACAATAATCATCCGTCTCACTGACCATCTGAGTATCGTTTTCTTCAGAGGCAGAATTCTTAGTCTGTGCATGGGTGCTTGGAGCCAGAGGCATATATTGTATTGGTATCAGTGATAGCTGCTCTTTGTTGGGATTTAAATACAAGTTTTACTCAGCTGAATGATCCATGTTGTTATCTTGTGGAAGACTTTACTACTTTCCTTCAGGCTTGGGTATTTAAAACTCTGTAGGTGTCAACGCCAATGTAAAAGGAGGGGAGCGGGGGTAATCCAGTACTTTATTATTTTTAAGTGTGAAAGGGTTACTAGTTCGTGTGGAATTTCGTTTCTTTGCATCATAGTTTTCTAGAGATCCTCTAATAAAACTTGATACCCTGAAGTGAACTGGAGTAGCTTAATGGAGAGAGGATCTGTATTGAACTAAACAAGCCTGTTCCAGGTTCTCCAAGCGTTCTAACTTGGGATCTACCTGTGTAAACACCTTAATATAATTGCTTTGTAAATGGAGTGGGAAAAGATAACACTTCATGGAAGCCTTCATACGTTCTACTTAGAGTCAGAACACGGGATGGATGCTGCCAGTGCTTGTATTGAGCGTCTTCACGGGAGAAATCGGGCCCAGCCTGCGGTGGGGACACGGGAGGGGACAAGGGGCGTTGCGGGAGGCCGTGGCGAAGCTCCTCCTGCCTCCCGGTAGCCGCCAACGCCGTCCCCGCCGCCCGTGCCGGGCGCTGGGCCCCATCTCCCCTCACAGGGCCCCGCCCGCGCACGGCGCCTGCGCACGGGCCGCCCCGGTCCCCTCCCGGGGGCCGCCATGCGGCCCGTACCATCCCGCGGGGGGAGCGGAGCCCGCTCCGGCTGCAGCGGCTGCAGGCTCGTAGGCACCGGTTCGCCCCGTCTCGGCTGCCGGGAGTCGGACACAATTGTTCGCTCTCTGCGGCGCGACAGCGGAGCAGAGGATAGCGAAGGAAGGAAGGAGGCGTCGTCCGGCCCGTCTCATCTCCCCCCTCTCTTCCTGAGGTAATGGTTCTGCCCAGCCCCTGTGGACGGGGCGGCCGTGGGCCGGGTCACTGCCGTACCCGGGGGGGTGGCGGACCTCGGGGGAGCGGCGGGAAGGACCAGCTCGGTACCGCGGTACGAACGGTCTCCTCCTCCCTCTTCCCCGCTTCCCTCTCCCTATCCTCGCCGCTCTCTGGCGGCGGCGGGTATGCAGCCGGGAAGCTGTCTGCCCCTCTTCCACCCCCTCCCCTC
>VUYV01000455.1:63096-144192 GCA_008711295.1 Anarhynchus alexandrinus
CCCCCCCAGCTGCCCGTAGGGATGGTACGGGCCGGTGGGTCAGGCTGTGTCAGGCGCCCGCTGACACGGGACGGGCCGGGGCGGGGGAGCCCGGAGCCGCGGTGAGCGGGGGCTGGGGCCGGGGCCGGGCTGAGGGTGTCCGAGGACGGGGAACCTGGGCTGGGCCGGTCTCGGGGCGGGGAGCTCGGGGCCCGGAGGGGTAGGCCGGCCCGGGTGCGGTTGGGCCTGAGGCGTTCGGGTCCGGGGGCGCTGAGCAGGGCCAGTCCCGACCCGTTACGGCCTGAGGCCTCCGGGCGCGGGGAGGCTGCGCTGGGCCCGGCAGGACTGGAGGTGTCCGGGCACGGAGGTCTGGCCTGTCAGACCCCAACTTGTCCTTGTAAGACCGGAGGTAACCGGGCACGGAGGCTCCGGTCCACTCCCATTCCACCCCCGTGGGGCCTGAGGTGTCCCACCTCACAGCTGGGGACCCGGGCACGGGGGGGTCGGTCTGCTCTAGTCCCATCCCATCAGGGCACAAAGGGTTGGTCCTTGTTCAGGTCACCCCGTGGTGGAGTTGTGCCGGTACCTTAGACTGAGCTTAAGGCCAGTTGCTCCTGGAGGGATATAGAGAGGGATTTGCACCAGTCAGGCCTACAAGATGGTTTAATGTCTGCTGTGCTGATATTGTGTGCTTTCTCCCTTGCCTGCAGGAGGCCTGACGCATGTGCTGAGCTCTCACTATGAATGCTATCGTTGCCCTCTGTCATTTTTGTGAGCTCCACGGTCCTCGCACCCTCTTTTGTACTGAGGTTCTACATTCACCGCTTCCCCAAGGCGCAAGCAGCGGGGATATCTCTGGTCAGAATGAGCAGGCAGAAGAGGAAGAAGGTGGCATTCAGATGAGCAGTCGGATCCGCTCACACAGCCCAGCAGAAGGTGCCAGTGCTGACTCCAGCAGCCCAGGGCCAAAGAAGTCAGACATGTGTGAGGCAAGTGTTGTGAATATCTGTGTGCGGATATCAGTGACCCTTGGCTTAACTAAAGGGCTCTTGGATTCTATAATGCAAATTGTATAGTTCAAGAGAGGTAAAAAATGTGAACTATGCTAATTTTGTATGTGACTGCCAGTACCAGAAGATCTCCAAATCTTCATAAACTGTAATAACCCGTGACAAGAGGATGAAAGAACTGTTGTTGAGCATATAGACCTTGACAAGATGGAGCTCTCTTTAAGCCCTGTGATCTGTGGTTGTTTTGTGGCTGAGAAATGCTTTCCTCATCCTTGAAGAGCATTTACTTTATTAGGTCAGGTCAATAGTAGGGAAAATGTATGTTCTCATGCTTGTCTACTATTAGTACTTGTTCTGAGGTATTTGTTATTTACTGTCCTTTAGGTTATGGCCAGTTTTGTAAGGCCAGTTGGTTTCACAGCTGCTGTTAACTGAATTTTGCCACTTATAGAGCCAGCACCAAGTTCACAATCAAATTAAACAATAGAAAATGAGCATAAGAACAGAGGAAGTATATTGCACAGAGTTCTATCTGAGGAGCTGGATTAAAATCCTGACCCTGACTCGTATTTCTTGTATTTGAAGTATTTGTGTTCTTATCTGTATGTGTAAATAATGTGTCCTTATGTTTTGAAAAGACAATGCAGAGGCCTTTGTAAACCTTAGGTAACTGCATGCTCATTTATGGCTGGATTTGCTCTTCTGTCTTCAGGGTTGCCGCTCTCTTGCAGGAGGACACCCTGGATATGTCAGCCATGACAAAGAAACTTCGATCAAGTACGTCAGTCACCAACACCCAAACCACCCTCAGCTGTTCAGCATCGTGCGCCAGGCCTGTGTTCGCAGTCTGAGCTGTGAGGTAATTGTCTTGAAGTACAGGGTGAAAACCTGGTTATGGCCTTATGTGTTGTTTCAAATCCAAGATAGTGCTTTGCTGATCCTGGCTGCTCTGTGCAGCCTGAAAAAGAGGCAATGGAGGTGGAAATACAGACATAAATCTGTTCATTCCAGGTTTGGTGGGAATTTTTAAGGTTGATCTTTGATAACCTTGAGGGTTCCTTCCTCTCTTTGATAACCTTGAGGGTTCCTTCCTCTCACCTTGTGAGACCAAAATTTTCCCTTATTTTTGCTTCTATGTGTTTATTTTTCTTTGTAGGATAAACTGTTTTTGTAAAAACACTGGAATCTATTGTTTAGTGCCAAGAAATATTTGATCTTCGTAGACCATTAACATTCAGCATCTCATAGAAGTGAAGGGAGAACCTTACAGAGTAATGAGCATTTATGTGTCAGGATCAGCAAAATCCCACGTGGATTCTCAACACTATCGTAGCTGAATAGAGCTGAATTCGTAAAATGCAGTTAAATTGAAGGTTTGTAGGATATAACTCTGGAGGTCTGTTTGACCACACATTTTGGATAGTAACCTAAAAAAGGCTTATTTATTCACCAAGTGTGTGTTAAAGAGCAGGAAGCATTTTTCAGTTTATTACCATTTCAGCTGTGTGATGTGCTTAACTACTTTGGTGTACGTGTCCCTCCTCTTCAGGTCTGCCCAGGACGTGAAGGACCTATATTTTTTGGAGATGAACAGCATGGTTTTGTGTTCAGCCACACCTTCTTTATCAAAGACAGCCTGGCTCGAGGTTTCCAGCGCTGGTACAGCATCATCACTATCATGATGGACCGGATTTACCTCATCAACTCCTGGCCTTTCTTGTTGGGAAAAATCAGAGGCATCATTGATGAGCTTCAGGGCAAAGCACTTAAGGTACCTCAGTGCACAGAGTCCATTTGACTCAACGTTAGTAAAATATTATGATAGTTGATTTACAGCTGAGTCAAAAAGCTGATCCAGCTCACTGCAGCCAGGGTGGTCGTTAAGGTTGGCGCAAGGGACAAGAGGACAGTGCATATCTGGGGGTGTAGGAGAGAAGGAACAGGGCGCCTCTCATTTTAAGCCAGTCATAATGCTTCTCACAGACCTAACTGCTAAACGATAGCTTTGTTAGAAATTTAAGTAACTAATGTTATGAAGGACAATGGTTTTGAGCACAAGTGTTACTTAATGATAATTTTAGTCAGTCTAATAATAAGATGTCCCTTCCTTCTCTTTCCCCATAATTTACAATGTATTTGGATGATTGTGTGACGCACTCTTTTCACTTTATATTTTCCTTGAGGTTTTATTGGCTCAGCTGTATGTAAGCATTTTATCTTTTTTCAGTCTCTTATACTGCTATTCTTCTGTGGTGTAGGTGTTTGAAGCAGAGCAGTATGGGTGCCCTCAGCGTGCCCAGCGGATGAACACAGCCTTCACTCCCTTCCTGCACCAGCGGAACGGCAATGCAGCCCGCTCCTTGACGTCCCTGACCAACGATGAAAACCTTTGGGCATGTTTGCACACTTCGTTTGCTTGGTAATGCCACTTGTGTTTCTAGCTTCTACATCTCCTTCGAGAAGAGAAAATTGCCATATTCTGAAAGGGTGGATATGCGATTTGAGTGTTTGGGTATTTTTTCTTGAGGTAGTAAGTTTACTAAGTAGTCTCTGAATTGGAAGGAGCCAAGCATAGAAAAGCCGCAGCCTGCTGATGCCTTTGGGACAGAAGAAATTCTTGTTGCTGTGAAGTAAGCCTACTAATGTGGCTGCTAATGGAAACCATGTCTATCGAGGTGGAAAGGCTTTGCAGTGTAAAAGTAGGAGAAAGCAAGAAAAGGCGCTCCTACCCCCAGCTTGTTGTACTTGGGATTTACATGTGAAGTACGGTGGTTGTTCACCTGGAAGCGCCTGTGTATTGTGATAGGCAGCGTGGGAGGTGCAGCCATTTGGCACAATTGTATGTCTGTGGGAGTACAGTTGCTCCAATGCCTGACTTGCTCATCCAACTTCCCTGGAAAGATGCCACAGAGAGGGTTGCAACACTGACATGTGACTTGGATGGGGGATAAGTATGTTGCACCAAGTAATTGCAAAACGGTAGGCCTTGCAGTGACTTCGAGTGGCGGTGGTTGTAAGATGCATTGTTACCACATCGAGGAAACGCAAATTGGTTAGTGGTTGGATTTTTTGTTAAGCTCATGGCACCAAGTTTCTTACTGGATTTGTGCACCTAGCAAGCAGACTTAATGAACACTACTTCTGTTTCCCTCACTGTCTCCAGGCTTTTGAAAGCTTGTGGCAGCCGACTTACAGAGAAGCTTCTGGAGGGAGCACCAACGGAAGACACCCTTGTTCAGATGGAAAAACTTGCAGGTGAGACAGAAGTTTCCAGAGCTGGAAGACCCTCTGAGAATGCTTTGGATGGTAAAGGACCAAATCCTTTCATCAGCGTCATAAGTGCAGCCATCTCTCATCAACTTTACCTTAGTGGTAGTCTCTGCAATAGCTGATGTGCTCTCCCATATGGAGATGACTCTGACAGGAATGTGAAATCAAGGCCCTTGGCGTTGTAGGCTCTCTGCACGCACATGTGGTGTTTGTTACTGGTGTAGGAGTGTTGCATCATCATGATTATTGTTCTCTCTGGCTGGGTTGGCCCTTCTAATGAATCTCTACAGCCAGAAGAATTTGCAGTCGCAATATATGGACTTCTTGCTTCTTTTTCTATAAAATTTCTAAAATTAATGGATCATAATTTTTTTATTGCATTGAATTATTTTTGTTGATCCATTTAGACTAGAATCTACAAAACCTGCCTCAAAGCTTTGGCCATAACCTTTAAGGCAAGAATAGAGAAGACGTAGCTGGTCAAAAGATGTGACTTTGTGTCCTGTAGAAGATGAAAATTCCTTCTGACCCTTCAGTGGTTATTGTGTCTGAACTATGAAACTTCATTAACAGCTCGGGGGGGCTGTGACACTAGTACTTTCAGTTCCTGCGTTCTGAACTCTGTCTCCCCACATATAGCCCAAATCAGTTGGTTGCAGTGTGTGTAGGCACTTCTGAGGCAGTTCCCATGCCTAGAGAGCAGCAGTTTTTATGACCACTCTACCATTTTTTGCTAGACCTGAAAGAAGAGTCGGAAGGCTGGGATGGTTCTGAGGAAGAAGAGAAGCCTTCTTCCCAGCCAGATGTTGTAGAAGGACAGGAGCTCTCTAAATGCTCACCTGAAACATCTCTGATGCCAGATTGCAACAGCTGGAATGTAGCTCACAGAAGGTTGTCTGTCTTTCGCTCTCTCAGGCATATGAGACAGGTAAGAGAGGAGCACAGTTAACTCTGATGCTGAATTCACAAGCTAATGACCTCTTTTCTCCTGATAATGTTTTTTGAAAAGATATATTTATTTCCTGCAGTCTGCACTTCTTTCCTGGTTCTGTGTTCAACGCAGTGCCTATACAGCTAGTAACATGGTGTTAACTGCATCTCTGAGGACTCACCCTTTCTCTGCGATCACGTGGGCCTCTAGTGATCATCAGTCATGTGGGATGGGATCATATGATTTCTCTCAAATTCTGCACTTTACTTCTTCCCAAGAGGAGTGACAGTAATTTAATACAGAGGTCGTGCAGCATCGTCAAAGCCAAATGTTATTTGCTTAAAACAAAAGTGTTTCAGAGGGGAAAACATAATTTACAAACAAAACAAATGGTTCTGGACAGATCTAGCTTTTCTCCAGTGCTTCCAGTTACCTGGCTGAGGGGGAAGGTTTGGTGTATTTGACCCACCATCTCTTTCACACCAGCTTGTTTTTCTGGACACTCCTGACAAATACCTGCTTTATGTCTTTAGCCTCCTTTTGTTCTACTGTCTCCTAATTTAGAATGCTTGAAGCTATTGAACTATTGGAGGCTTGTCTAAGAATGTTTCACCTTTCATGCCTGAATTGCTGTTGTGAACATAACCGAGATCAGAGAAATGCCTGAAAGTTGTTATCATCTAAAAGAAGTTGTTCAGTCCCATTCCAAACGGGCCTGTGTCCCTCTTAACAAAACTGCTGATTTGGGCAAGTGGGCTGATTGGTGCTGGCTAGCCGGAGTGCTGAAGAATTTGGAGCAACTGAGAAATGAAACTGTTGTTTTCTTAATATGCTTGATATTGAAGTGGATCGTTGATTAGGCATCTTGGCAAAGTGGTACTTTGCTGCTGTTTGTTCTTGAAACCATAGATGGGGGCAAATACTGTTTTGCATGACAGTCCAACACCTTTCGCACCTGTCAAAGAAATACTTGATCTTGGTGCTGTGGTTTAGAGCTATTACTCTGTGCACGAGACCTGCTAAATTTTCATGTAATCTCTGCTCAGATTTCAGTTCTAGCCATTTTCTTAGGTGGCAGTCATGTTTTTGACAGGGCAATCTAGGCATATCACTAATTTTCATAACCAATGCAGAATGCGTTTTGTTTTGGTTTGGTTTTTTTTTCAGGTTCTTGGGGCATCAGCATTCCGCATGCTGGCTTGGCACGTTCTGATGGGGAATCAGGTCATCTGGAAAGCTCGAGATATGGATCTTGTCCAGTCTGCTTTTGATGTGCTACGGGTAGAAACTTTTTCCTTTGTTTCCTGGCTGCATATTTTTGCATATATTTCTCTAGTAGTCCAGCCTTCATAATGACCTGTCTCTGACATGTAGTCTTGTGGAGAACGTGTTCTAAATTATGTGGTTTTGAAAAAAAAAACAACAATCCAGCCAAACAAAAATAAACTCACCAAACAAAAAAACCTCGGCCTTTGGATGTCTTGGTTGTCCTCAGCAAGTGCATAGTCTTTCAAGCTGAGTAAGATACTTCTGATCCCCCAAATCAGGAGTATCTGCATGAGCTGTGCTCCAAGTTTTGGCTGGCCCTGGAAGTCAGGGGAAAGTTGTACTTTACTAGTTTAGCTCCAGTGTTTCTCTTGACATGTTTCCTTCCTTCTTTAGACCATGCTGCCTGTTGGTTGTGTGCGGATCATCCCCTACAGTGACCAGTATGAAGAGGCATATCGGTGTAACTTCCTAGGGCTTAGCCCACAGGTCCAAATCCCATCCCACATATTATCATCTGGTAAGAACCTGTTGCAGAACCCTCTCCTTTCCCTATTTTCTTATGTTAAAGACACAAAATTATTATTGTTTTTTATTAAGTATTGGCAGATAGCCTAACAATGCTGCATGAACTAAAACCTGTACCGCTTCATTATTTTTCCCCCCATACCCCTTCCTGATGAGTAGTTGAATGGTGTGACACCTGCTTTAAGCACTGATCATGCTATAGCTGACAGTCCTGGTTCCTACCAAGGAAAGGTTAATACTGGGCCAAATATTGTAAGCTGACAGCTGTGCTTTCTTGGAGCAGGGTGTGTAGCTGGATCTTAGAATCTGGACTAGTAGAGTTAATGCTCTTCTGGGCTCTTGTTGCTGTAGAGTTTGCGGTCCTTGTGGAAGTTCGCACTGCTACTCGCTCCAGTCTCTACCCAACTCTATTTGATGATGAGCAGTCCCTCAACAAGTATGAGTTTGTTGTCACCAGCGGTAGCCCTGTTGCAGCAGATCGAGGTGGGTGATTTGAAAGCAGAATGAACCTGTATCACTGAGATTTTTAAAAGAGCATTTTGATCATTATGCTGTTAAAGTACTGGCCCTTAAGGAAGTCAGAGTAGAAGCTGGGGCAGTATACAACTGGGGTACTGCTATTTGAGGTGAGGATTACCACAGTCTGTGTAATTATAAAGGGTTTGCTTCACCTTATCAGCATTTTGCTTATTAATTTTCAGAAATGAGAAACAAATTCTGTAACAGGGGTACAGTAGCAATTGTAGAGAAATGAATCTGTAACCCACAATTAATGTTTTCTATCCTGGAATACTTGTATTTTTATTTTAAGTAAGTCTGGCTAATAAGGAGCATGACATTACTCATCCCCTGTGTTCCACTTGATAGACAAGTATGACTGATACAGAAGTGTCCAGGCCTTTTTCCTTTTTTTTCTTTTTATTTTTTTGCCTACTTTGTTTAAGGACTTGAATACTGGCACCCAGATGTGATCTGAGTCAAGTCCATCAGTCTCGCGTTTTCTAGGAAATCTTAATTTAGGTGAATCGGCCTCATTGATTCTCAAAAGACTTGACAGATGGCAAATCCTTCCTGCTCTGTCCTTTGAAGATACAGGTGCAATGCAAAGCAGAGCCTTACTCCCTCTGTGGTGTTCTGTGCTCTGGCAGCTGTTGTAGGTCCCACATTTATAATTACGGTAGTCTACTTTGCATCCAACCAGTGGCACGTCCAGAAGATTCTGGACAAAAATGGCTGCGGAAAGGTCTTTTCTTCACCACAGCATCAAACTTATTAGGCCACAGGCTGCTGGGAAAATAGCCTCCTAGGGAATTCCAAAAAGTGGTCCAGGAAAGAAATGCCATGGGTTGGTTGTCGGTTTGTTTTTTTTACTAAGTATCCTGGAACTGCCCTTAACAAGAGGAACATTAAATCAAGAGTAAGGGGAGACTTTAAAATTGACGATTTCTATTTTTATATATATGTTATGTATATTATACAAAGCATGAAGATTTTTTCATAACTTTGCATTTTTTAATGAGCTTTTGATATGGGACTAGAAACAATGAAATCTAAACAAGTTCAGTTTAAAAGTGGGTCTGAAGAAAATGAAGGCCCCTGAACCTGTGGGCATGTCCCAGGATCCGTCACAAAATTCCATGTTGCTTCTTGGATCAAATGTGTTTTTCTAGTGGGGTGATCTTTAGCTCCTCTTTCATGGAAATGAAATCAAGGCAGGCCACTGGGGGGTATATTTTTCCACCTTGTAGGACAGGTAGGCTTCTTCCTGACTTGAGAAATATTATTATCCGTGAACTAATCAAGCCAAATTCTGTGTTGAAATTGGCTGTGCTGTTATTAATAGTATAAATTTCTGCGTATAGAGGAAGCTGCATTAATGCACCAGACCAAAGTACTGGTGAAAAAGGAGTGGGGGCTGGTGCTCTTGAACAGAATAAGAGGTGGAATAAAGGTGTATTCTTGTCTGTAATTCCCGCAAGTGTTCAGGCACAGGCCATAGAATAAACGGACTAGTCCATGCTAACAATTACTAGTAATGGTATAAGCAGGTAACCTATAGCTTGCGTGTCCTCTTTTTCACCCTCTTTCTGATCCTGTAGTTGGCCCTACAATCTTGAACAAGATCGAAGCTGCCCTAACCAACCAGAACCTTTCCGTAGATGTTGTGGATCAGTGCCTTGTTTGCCTGAAGGAGGAATGGATGAAGTAAGTACAACTACGTTTCTTTCGGAGGAACAGCTTTGGCACTAATCCTGGAACGGTTACAGCAGAGTATATGGCACACTTGTAGTCAGGTAACTTCTGCTTTAGTCCTGAGAGTAGTTGGCTTTAGTGCTGGGAGCTAAGAATATCGGAGCTCTTCTACTCTGGTCCTAACTCTCTTTTTGGCTTTCAGCAGTTCTTAACCTTTTATGCTTCAGTTCACACATCTGTAGGTTACCTACATGACAATACTTGTCTGCCTTATATATATTATGGGGATTAAGTATGCAAATACACATATATGCCTGTCAATGTGTGCTATATTCCAGTGCAGATAACATGCCAAACAGATGTCATGATTGTGCCTTCAGGTGCTACATTTCAAAGGTGCAAGTAGTTATAAAGGACGACCAGACAGTCGTGAAATAATTCACGGAACATCACGTTTTTGTGAATTTACCTGAAGGCCAGATGGGCACTAGATGTGTTTCCCAGGGAGATTCTTAGTTGTGACAATTAATTGTTCTACTTTTCGCTAGAATGAAAAAGAAGACTAGAATTATGCATATTACTACTGAAAATGAGTAATCCCCCTAACTAATCCCCCCTTTTCTTGTACTCTTCTCCCCCCACCACCTTCTTCATTCAAAGCATGAGAATAGTTTCCATGGGATATTGTTTGAAGCTTTTATTAACATTTAGTTGCAGTAGGTACCTAGAGAAGCTACAGCTACTGCTCATTGCCTGTTTGATGCTTGCAAGTCCACTGGAATAGTGACAGGAGTTTCTTGTTTCTGCAGTAAAGTGAAGGTCCTCTTTAAATTCACTAAAGTGGACAGCAGACCCAAGGAGGATACCCAAAAGCTGCTGAGCATTCTGGGGGCTTCAGAGGAGGACAACGTCAAGCTTCTCAAGTTCTGGATGACTGGCCTGAGCAAGACGTACAAGTCACACCTGATGTCAACGGTTCGCAGCCCGACATCCTCGGAGTCCCGGAACTAAAAGGTGCCCCAAACCTCACTTGCTGCCTTCAGATAATCGCAGGGAACTCCGAGTTACCTCTGCTGAGCCTGCAGCACGTGCATTAGGCGGATAGTGAAACTTCATCACTATTCTTCTGGTCCTCAAACTAATTTGAAGACTGACTTGAGTCTTTTCTAATTGCTGTGAGACTGGACTAATAAGTGCTAATAAATAGTGCTGCTGTCCGTCCTGAAACTCAACTCTAAATCTAGACCTCCACACTCAAGACTAAAATACAGCAACACTCAAAGAATCAGTGTGAATTAATTAAAATCCTGTACTGTCCTCATTAAGCATTATGGTGTGGCAGTAGACCTCAGTTTTAGAGTTCATTGGCAAGACTTGGGTACCTGTGACAACATGTGGAACTCCTGGGAATGGATATAGTTAATCTCTCCGAATCCCACGTAAATCTCCTAAATGCCTGAGAGAACAAGAACCAAAAACAAGTGACGCGTCACAGGGTATGGATCGTGTGTAAATTATTTCAAACCACTTTATGCTCAGATTTAAGAAGAGACTATTTTCTGCTGTAGCATACGTCGGGATATCCTATTGGAGTCCTGTCACTCCACTTTATTTATTTATATCTTAACTTGAGACAGGTTCAGCATTTGCTCTGGAAATCTTGTCTGGGAGGGAGAATTGTAATATAAGCAGTCTCAAAATGCAGCCTGCTTGCCTCTCTAGGGGGTAAAATACTCGCCTTGTTTTGCCTGTGGTTGAGAAACTTCCAGGTAATGAAGATAACCTCGCCAGGGTAAGGTTGCTGGTGGTGTTTTGTCTTCAGAAATAGTTTTCTAGCTTCCTAATTAAGTTAAGCAGAAAAGATCCAACCTGTAGGTGCTCCCTTCTTCTATAACTCTATAGTAGCCATTTTGAATGCTTAATAGTTTATGGAAACATTGGTGCATTTTTTAATTACCTAAACAGATATTCCTTATCTGTATTGTAAGGAATTACTGTTTCTGTTGTGAAGTCTTTTTTTTTTTTCCTGGATCATTGTTGGGAAAACTTGATGTTACCGTAGACATTTTTAACAAGTTAGAGGCAGGTTTTACCCAGGTGACCTTCTACACTCATTCAAACAAGACTCAAGCTCAGAGGGGATGTTCCAACTTGTCGCGAGTTCTGTTCTTATGTATAAAATATGCAGGTTGATTTTTGTCTGGAACATCTGTAAAATTGAGACAGGCATTAAATCTCATTAAGAGCTATTTTTGTAAAATGGACAAAGCCTAGTTTTGTGTTGATTTTAACGTGTGTGTGTGTTGGGGTGGGGGAAGCAGCAGTTGATCCACAAGGTAATTCCTGCATCTTAGCCTTGATCTAATTTACAGAATTCAACAGGTCTTTTCCTCTTAACTTTGTATGTATTAGTTTCTTGTACATATCTGAGCATCTCTTCCTCCATATATTTATTGAAAATGCTTAACTGGACATAAAACATCCGCAGGATATTCAAACAGCAAACAGGTGCTTGGAAAAAGTATTACTCTGTCACTTCAAAAACTAAGATCTTATTGAATTTCAGGGTTTGCAAAAAGGCTTGCATTTCCCAATTGTCAATAGGGAACCAGGAGCCAAAAGAGGTGCTCACGCTCTGTCCCCAGCAAAGGAAGCTTTGAATAGTACATGCGTCTTGCGTCCTGTGTGCTAGGCGCTACTCCTGAGGGAGAACCAAAGCCCACTGATTGTGGGGTGAAAATTCCAGGAGTCATTAGAGAAGCGTGGGCTAGTGAGGCAGAATTTCTAGCTCTTGTGGCTACCTTTTATGTGATCTACTACTCTTTTTTTTCTACTTGAAAGCTATTCTAGTCCAATTCAGAGCTGCGTAACACAACAGGTAAGACGTTATTTGGCATTTAGACCTTCTCAATGGCTGAACTGTTTTTATCTTTTAAAGAACAGTTCTCCCAAGCAATCCCACATCTCTCTAACCCGCAGTTGGTGCGTGAGCACCCGTTAGCAAAGTTTCTGAATGTGGTGTGGCTTCTTCTAAGTCAGCAAAACGGTGATCACCAGGTCAACCTTGAGGCTTCATCTTCCTCCTTGTGCTTTTGTAAGCGGTGAGTTGTACACAGTGTTGATCTGTCTCCATCCTCATCCGAAAGGGCTGTGTCACGGACAACCACTCTGGATAACGTGTCATTTCTGAGCCAGGTCAAGGAAACCACTAATTTAACACGTATAAAATACCCACAGGAAAGAAGGGGGGAAGAGCTGCTAAAGCCTGTGAACCCAGGGCTCCTGCGGAGCATAAAAGCAGCTGTGCTCGCCTGCCAGAACACATCTATACGTGGGATTACCAAATAATTGTCTGGGCAAGTTCCCGCAGCTCGCAGATTAGGCCGCGGGCGCTCCTTTTGCCGTCAGCGATAGCTGGAATGCGCACAACTTAATTAACAACAAAAAAAGCACGTCTGCAGCTATCTTTCACCACCCTCCTTCCCTCTGAACGATACGCCTTAAAGACAAACCGATTAAAGCAGGATCTTTCTTTATTCCGGCGCCATTGCCCTTTCTGCCTGGCCGAGCAGCCTGGACCTGGGAGGGAGGGAGGGAGCCCGGCAGTTACAGCCTTTCAGCCCCGGCTCTGCCGCCCTCGTCCCCTCGGCCAGCAGCTGGTGACCCCTCTCTGCCCCGGCTCTGCCGCCCTGGTCAGCTGGTGACCGTGTGCCGCGCCGCCCGCTGGCGTTCGGGGACGGCTCAGTCAGGTGGCGCCGGGCTGAGGAGGGCCGACAGCGGCTCTTCACTGCCTCTGGGAGCGCCCGCGACTCGTCTTTCCCCCCTCCCCGTCGCCCCCGGACTCCGGGAGGCGGCTGCGGCCGGTGGTCGCTCGACACCCCCCGCCGCGGCGGCGGGCGGTTCTCTGAGGGAACTTCCCGCCACTGCCGCGCTCGGAGCCACCGCGNACCGAGGCGCTGCTGGCCGAAGCGGCGGGGCCCGGGGCGGCGGCGCGGCCCTGCCCCTGCCCGCTGCCGCACGGTGACTGCTCCCTCAGCCGCCTCCTGAGGCGCCTCCTCTCCGCCCGCCGCTCCCTCGAAATCTGCCTCTTCGCCTTCTCCAGCCCGCAGCTGGGCCACGCCGTCCGCCTCCTCCACCGCCGCGGCGTCCGCGTCCGCATCGTCACCGACGCGCAGTACATGGGGCTGAAGGGCTCCCAGATCGGCCTCCTCCGGCACGCCGGTGAGGCGGCCGCCTCGCGGAGAGGGGCCGCTGCGGGGCAGGCCACGGCCGGGCGCTGGGGCGGCTGTGGCCCGGGTGACGGTGTCGGTTAGCACTGAAGAGGCGGTTGTGTCTTTGTAGGGATCCAGGTGCGCCACGACCAGGAGAGCGGTTACATGCACCACAAGTTCGCTATCGTGGACGGGAGGACGCTCATCACGGGCTCCCTCAACTGGACCACCCAAGCGATCCAGAACAACCGGGAGAACGTGGTGGTCATGGAGGATGCCGAGTACGTGAAGCCTTTTCTGGATGAGTTTGAAAGGATTTGGGAAGAGTACGATCCCGTCAACTACAGATTCTTTTCCAAAAGCAGTAAATGATTGAGCTGCCTCACAGGGCCGGTGGAGTGCTTAACAGATAGCATTCATGGACTTTATTATTATGTATAGACATAATTGTATTATCCATCTGGGTGTAATTTAGGTAAGCTCCTCCAGAGAAGCAAAGTGCCTTCTACCCTAAAGTGCCACAGGTCCCCTGCATTGGGTCGTTCCCGTGCTAGAGGGAATGACCCACAGGTCCCTTGCTGTGGGTCATTCCCATGCTAGAGGGATCGACCAGCCGTTTGGTGAGTTGTTTGTGAGGATAGCTGTGACAGTAGCTATCATAGGGCGTAAAACTACGGGCAGGCTGGTTACCATGCCCTGATGCAGACGAGGTATGTTTGTACGGTGCTGGATAGGTGTTTTCAGTGGTGAAATGGACATTTTCCAACTTGGGATACTGCAGAATGGAACTGTAGCCCAATGGCTCCTCTGCATCAGTAACTGAAGAATAGAGTTGAGGGCTACAGCAAAGCTCCAGTTTGTATAGAGGGATTAAAAGCATCTTAGTTACATTTCTTGTTGCCATTAACTGTTGAAAGTTTGTGAAAGGAAATTTGTGGGAAATACAAAGGCAGAAATTAGAAGTATGTTTTGATTGTGTACATGTTTCCTTTGGTTTAAGATTAGCAGAGTTCCAGCGTAAAAGCATGAGAACGGATACTAATGAGCTCATCTTCCAGCAAGCAAGTGTAGGGAAGTCTGGAAAGAAATAAGAGAAACGGTTCTTTGGGATCAGTCAGTCTTGAGAGCAGACACGGCTGGAGTGGTGGAAGGAGACCCCAGTCCATTCAGGTGGGGACACCATGTCCTGGTCTGGTTGGGTGACTTCGACCGCCTGTGTTGGCAGCAGCAGGGTGGGGGACAGTGAGTGAACAGCACGAGGGAGGTGAGATCTTTGTCCCTCCGGTTCAGGGTGGAACAAAGATGGGTGTAAACTGAGGAATTTCAAAACTCTAAATAGCAACTGTGTAAGAATTAGTTAATACTGAATATAAAGTGCCTCAAAACCTCTCAAAATTAAAAAAGGTCTTAACATTTTGTTACCAGTTTTGCTTGATACAGTACTGCTGTGATCAGCACTAATAAATGCCACTATGATTGGCATTTTCATAGAAAAGCTCAACATTATCTTCTGTTTTTTGCATGCCAGGCAGTCCTTGTGGGTTGGTTGTTGCAAAGATCCAAATCATTACAAATTCCTTTAGATCCTTAGGTGTTATTTAGGATACATGGAGTAACAGCAACAGATTGCAGCTTTGTTCTGTTTGAGAAAGTTGGCGTGGGCCTAGGGAAAAAAGCATTACTGCTATCTCTGGCGTAGCAACTATGGAAGGTGCTGAGGAAGGCCATTCTCTAGTAAATCCTGTTCAGCAGCATTAGATTTACACCACTTTAAACATGTTATTGCTATTGAAATGGTACCTGTTGTATTTTCTTTGTGAAGTGTGACTATAAAAGCAAACGGCTCACTCATTTTCAGGCTCTGGCCTCTGCGCTGTTCTTTCTGGAGTAGTGTCCTTTTTGAAAGAAACACCTCACTACACAGCATGCAAAGGGTGGTGCAAAAATAGTTTATTACGATATAGTTAATGTAAAGTTAGGTAATTATATTTACAAAATAAAAATGATCAGCTACATCCATGGGAACCTAGCGTGTCACACAAGAGTTTGTAAGGAATAAATACTGTGAGAAAAAGTGACGTTTCTATTACAGTGAGCAGTTGATGGGGAACAGTGGCTCTTAAAAAAGCACTGAAATAAACTGGAGTGGAAGGGAGAAGGGAAGGAGAGAGGAACTCACACACACTGAGAAACAGGAGCCTCCAACACCCATTCCTCTTTGCAGAGGGAAAATACCACGTGTGAGACGTTATTTCCCGGACTAATCTGTGTGGAAAATGCCTCTTAGAAGAGGCCATTCCACCCTACAGATGGAGAGGGCTCGAAGACAGCTGTGTTGCCTCCTCTCCCCACCGCCCCGCTATGATTGTTCCTGGGTTTGACCCGCAGGGATTTCCCATAGCCGTGAGGCTGCAGCATCCCGGTGCTGCCCGGGTACCACTGTCCCCGCTCCGCTGCTGCTTTGCCACTCGGCCACGTCGCAGGGTGGAGGGTTGGCTGTCGCATCCGAAATGACTCCTGCATCCTTGTTACTCACAATTCCTTTGGGTCGTTTCCAGAGTACAAGTGGTAGAGTGTGGCGCGTGCGTGGTTTTAATGCAGAACGAGTCCCCTTTGGTTACGGGTCAGTCGTCAGTTAAAGCTGTGCTCAGACAGAACTAAGGCAAAGCTGTCTTTTCTCCTTAGGACAATGGAGGAAGACTGACCATTAGTACCCAAATGGCCAGTGCCACTTCAGAGACCACCCACAGCCTTGCAGAGCTTCCTCCTCTCTCCCCAAAACTTCCTCCTATCAAATAAAGGATTCTTTAAAATCTCAAGTCATCCAGCGCTCCAGGTCCCAGGAGGGTGGGCACGGGTCAAAGACGGCGCATTCCTATCTGCTTCCTACTTACTGTCCTCTTTAGCGTTTTGCAACATACTTTGCTGTCTCTAGTTTAGAACAAAGAGCGAATGTTCTTGACAATCCTGCACGCAGGCAGCGTGTGAAGAAAGCATGAAGAAAATAATAATTGTATTTGCACTCGTTATTTACGAGTTCACGGCCAGCTGGCTTGGTTCAGTTGGTACCAACTCGTCTGGCTCATCAGGTTTCTGCTGGTAAATCCCACCCCTTCGGTTTCTTGCAGTAGTCTCAGACGGACGCGGGGCGAACAGACACCTGCGTCGTTTCCAGCCTGGTGCTCCCCGCTCCTGCTGGGAGCCTCTTGCGAGAGCGGTTTGTACTACACACGTAACCTCAGCTCGGGAGCGACGAGGTTGTACTGACAGTTATGTTTGAAGTTAACATACTCTAAGTTGCAGTGCGCTGCAGGATGTGTGTCCGTACAGCGGCGTCTGTCGTTCCCTTGTGAAGTCCAAGAGCATCTCGAACGTGCTGCACAAGCGAGTTACAGCATCGCACCGCTGCCTCCCGCACCGGGGGGCTCGCTGCACTCGCTGCAACAGCCCCCGGCTCCCGCGCAAGGACAGTTGTGTGGGCTCGGTCACCGAGCAGCCGCTGCTGCTCTGTGTGACGACAGATTTGCACGCGCACGGTGTTAATGCCACTATCAAATACAAGATTACCGAGTTCTCTGAACGGAAAAAAAACCCCAAACAAGTTTATAGCGCAGTGAGGTTACAGTTCTCAAACAGACTGTACACAATCTTTGGACAGTATCTTCCAAACTAAAGGTATAGGTCGGCAGAAAAGGTTGGAAAAGGTATTTTATAACAGTCATCAAACCCAAACAAAGCTGTTTATCAGGGCAGATGGGGTGGGTTGGACACACGCAGCGCTCCTCTCCCAGCCCCCGCGTGGGACAGCTGTGTTAGAACAAGATTTAAAAATGAAAACCACAACTTGGTCACAAAAGAGAACCCTCCACTAATTTCTGAGGAATAAATATTTACATTGCGTGCTTTGAATACTATACAGGTTTTAAATTACTTTTTTAAAAGGGAAGAATAACAAAGCTTTTTTTTTCTAAAAAACTGGAAAAAAATGCCAGAGGAAAGGCAAGCTACACCAAGTGTGCGTGTGCTTAATGTTCCCAACACAGCACGTACTGTATCCGAACCACGAATAAATGCAAAGGTGTAGTGGAAGTGCGATCAGGTACAGAGGTGGTACAAAAGAAGTGACGCATTTTACAATGCAGCGCTATTAATGCAGTCCAGCTCTCTTACAGCAAAAAAAGAGACTTTCCTGGTTGGCAAGTGAGCACACAACTCTAGTTTTGAACACAATTTGCTTCTTTTGTTTTATATGTGGGCAAAGAAAAGGTCACAGGCTGTTTCGGGGGAGATGGTGGAAATGGTAAGAAAAATTTACGCAGGAAAGAAAATAATCCTTGGAGCCAATTAGAAGGCGTCTGTGCCTGCACCTTCGTTGCACTTGACTTTTCCTAGACCTCACTGTCAATAGTGTAGAACTGTGTAAAACGCAGCAGCGTGCATTTCCCGTGGGACGCCGTGT
The DNA here is from genome assembly GCA_008711295.1 of Anarhynchus alexandrinus. NCBI lineage: Eukaryota > Metazoa > Chordata > Aves > Charadriiformes > Charadriidae > Anarhynchus > Anarhynchus alexandrinus. Next base: position 80,944 of record VUYV01000455.1, read on the forward strand.
ATAGGGTCTGACGCGGCTGGAGCAGGAAGAAGCAATGGGATAACTGAGGACCACTGCCATCCATAAAGAGCTTTCCAGCTGCCTTTTTTTTTTTCCTTTCTTTTTTTTTTAAGCACTGCTCTCTGCAGAATTATTTCAGGTTTCGGCCATTTATTGGTGCTGCAGTTTCTCTTTCTTTAATGTAAAGGCTTCTTGCCTTTAACATACTGCCTCTTGCCTTGGAGAGATGCTCAGGTAGTTGCCAGACTGCAGGCGGAGCAGAGCCTGAAGCGTGGAGCAGCAGTTCAGACCAGCCGTCTGCATGCCACAGCATCTTCCCTCCTCCTCCTCCTTTTCTTTCGGACCCCCCAGAACTCATAGCTACCGCCATAAGACACCGTATACAGCCTTCCCACCTGGTGACGTGCTGCCCCAAAGGGGGAGGTTGATCGTGGTGATGCCAAAAGGCCCCTTCTCAGCCCCTGCAGCGCCTTCAGGACAGCAGACCCCAGTTCTCTCTTTTAATCTCCAAAGGAGCCTGACTCCCCGCTGGAAGATGTCTGCTCCGACAAGCTCCAGCATGTAGGACCGCCAAAGACCCCTTCACTTAGCGATAAATATTTTAAGCCCATGAAGTTCAGCACTAAGATGAATCGATTTGTCTTATTAAGCATTGCTAAAACCATGACCATGGTGGCCAGTCCCACCCGTCCCTCCACATGCCATGGTCCCTACGGCTGTCCTCCTGCCACCCAACACATTTTATTTCAGCTATACCTGTAATTAGTGCCAGGGTGGTTTTGTTTTTTTTTCCCAGCAAACCTGCCTGTTTTGCTTTTCTCAGCTATTTGAAGGTCCAGAGAAGCTGGCCAAGATGTATTAAATAGAAGTTCCCTGACAGCGAACCTCTGAGCTGATCCCCAGGGTCTGACCCTGTTAGCAAACCTCAATTCAAATCCTTTTACAGATGGTTCAGGGAGCTCATGAAAACGGGGAGGTGATGCGAGGACTGACATTTTATGGACAATAAGGTAAAAACAAACTAGAGGAAAGAGAGGAGAAGAAAATCCACCTTTATTCCTGCCAATGCCGTGTCCCCTGGCTGTGCCCCCCTGGAGAGAAGCAAAGCACTGTGTGTGTTGCCTCAGGCGAAGAACTGACACAAGTGGCCCAGAAGTTATGTAGGAGCCCTCGCTTAGCGTATGGGCACGTCTACGGGAAAGGAGCAAGAGCTGTACAAGTGTTCCTGGGTGACTTTCCCCCTGCTATGTTTTTCTGTGTGTATAAATAAAAATATTCTCCCATAGCCTCCCTTCAGAGGGCAATTTAAGGCGTGAGCACAAGCAGAAAGTGCATCCCTCGACCCTCCCTGTCCTCAGCTGAGCTTTGCCCAGCTCCCTGGGCCACTGCACCTTCATCACACCTCCTTATGCCTTCCTGCAGCAGCCACCACCGAAGTGCTGCCACCTTTGCCAACACACTGCAGTGCCTTTCTGCCCATCGTCACCCCCTTTTAAAAAAAAAAAAAAAAATTAATGTATTTACACATGCTGAGTCAAAAGCTGGGGATGAATCCCCACCTGATCGCTCTGCGTGTGCCCTCCACTTACCCAGCCCTTCTCGACGTTCAGAAATAAGGCTCGAAGCAGGAGCACCGGCAAAGAAATCACGTACTTTTACTCGCGAGGCCCAATGCCGAGTCCCAGGCGGGACACTAAGCCCCAAGAGAGGATTTCTTGGTATGAGCAAGCGTAGAGCAGAAAACAGCCCTCCGTGGGGAGCCTCACGATGCTCAGTGGCACGACCCTGTATCAGAAAGGGTCTCATCTCGTGTCCTCCGCACCGCTGACGTGCCAATGCAAACAGCAAGGTACATAACATCTAGTCCTCACGCTTAAAATAAGCGCTCCTGAGCAAATACAGAATGCAAAGAAAAAGCAGGATTTGCTTGGGGACATAAGAGAGCCACATGGCGAGAAGGAGACCAGCACACGTTCTGGCTAAAAAAGACAAAGTCCCACCATACTTCTTGAGAGAAGAGGAGGAGGAGGGCGTCCTTCTGGAGCCAGTGACATCTTGTAAGGGAAGAGCATGACAAGGCCTACGTGCCATCCTAACGCTGTGTCCCAAGGCCTCTGCCAGGAGATCACAGCTGCCAGAGAGCAGAGCTCACCACGGACCCAGAGCAGCCAGGGGTGAAGTGCAAAGCTTATCCCTGCTGAGAGCCAGACAGATGACTTTGGATGGGATCAAGCCAGGCACCTGGCCCGGGTGACCATCTCCTGACACAATCAGGCATATACAGTATACAAAACACAGTGGATGGAGTCACCTTCCCACCCAAGTAACGGCATGAATTTAGATGGACCTGGGCCACAGCGCTGACATCTCTGCTGGTCCTGCAACCTACTCCGCTTGGCAGGCCTTGGTGTCCCTGCTTTAACTCAAAGACTGCCTTTAACTGCTCATAGATGTCACTGAAGTGTCACGTTCCCATCTGCCGTGAGCATGGGGACCTCAACACGCATCCTTCACCCAACCATGAGGTTATACCAGAGACTCAGCCCTCTCACTTCAGTCAAATGTAAGATGCTGGCAGGGAGAGAGAGAGAAACCCCGCACATGACTAGCGACAGAAGGACCCTCTTCTTCCAGAAGTGGACTTCTAAGCACAACATATGCACACCTGACCTGGAGAAGGCTGAATTCGGGAAGGACTACAACCAGGAAGAGCTGCATCTGGATGTCCTCGGCTGGAAGGGAAGCAGGACCCCACGCCACGGCTATAAAATCCACTGCTAAGCATGACCAACACACGAGTTTATCACCAGCAGTCTGTGCTTTATCTGCCATTAGCTAGCTCAGCGTGGTGAGAGCAGTTATCTCCACAGCCCCAGGACAGCACTATGGTGACCATTTCCACTTTGGAGCTCCCCAGTTCAGACTCCCATCATGCAGGTGAGAAGCTGGAGGTGAGCAGCTTTGGGTGCACAGGCCACGTTCCTCCACGGTGGGATGGGAGGAGGACTAAGGTGGCTGCTGACTGATGGGTGAGAGCAAACACAACGCGTGGAGAAGCACCAAGACGGCTGATCGAAGAGGCAGTCCAGGTGGGTCACGGCTGGGAAGACTCCCGGGTCCTCCAATGCTGAGATTACAGAAAGCGCTATGGTGAGCTCGGATTAGGGCAAGTGGCTGCACATCAAAACATCTTAGAAGGCACGTGCCTGCTGATGAGGGAAAAGCCTTTGTATCCAAGTGGTTGAGCATCTTTCCTACCCTGCTCCTATCTCCAGGACTTCCATGTATAACCAGACACAGATTACAGAGCATCGCAGCAGGAGAGCATCCCCGTACATGCTCTGCCCGTGCGTGGTGCCAGCATCTTGTCCGGGAACAAGTGGGGATCCTATAGGGAGGACCAGACGGCTGCTGTGCACTGCTGTGCGCTGCCGCGAGTGCCCCAGGAGGTGTCAAGCCAAGTGCTCGGCCATGGCAAGGCCACACAAGTTGGACGAAAGCCTGCTTCACGCCGCAGTGAGATGACGCCGTCTCCTGCTGAGGGTCTGGCGGCTGAAACAGAGACTTGCTGCTCCGAACGGGAGGATGAGGGTGAGCTCTCCGGCACCCGCCATGGTCCAGCCTGGCAGCACTGGAAATGGCTGTCACCGGCCCTGCAGCGCTCACCACTCCAGCGAGAGTTTGCTCTGAGGGCTGCGCTTGTACCGCCTGCGTAAATGGACCCAAAATCAGCCACGAAAGCACACAGGAGCTGCCTACTTCAACCACGGGTTGAGCTCCCAAAAGACAAGAGGAAGCTCTGCTCCCTGTGAAGGCCAGGGCGTCTCTTTAACAGCCCAGCCCGACGTGCTGCGGGTCGCTCGGCAGCTGAACAGCCAACGCGCCGGAGCGCCGCTTCAGCCCCGCTCCCGGCCAGGGCGATCGGCGAGGCAGGACCTGGAGTCTTTACAAGGCGGCATCTTGAAACGTTGTCGTTAGCCTGGGATGAAGCCACGGAGCCGGTGGCAAAGCAGCGTAGGCTTCTTCTGGGAAGACGGCCTCTGCTCGGCCGTCTGCTGCAGCCAGCACCACCAGCTCCCTCACCGCACTTGTAGTCGGTATCCGTTTATCGGCCTCACGGTGCTGAACTGTACGCTTTAAATACAAAAGCTATTAGGACTGAGAAGGTCTGAAGCACATACTGGTTTTGAGATTTTTATTTCGGGAAAAAGATAAAAGAATTAAAATAGGAGCTGCCCTGCTGACAAGAAGAGTTGAATTCAAGAAGCTGATAAAAAAGGAGCATTATATGCATTGAGCACTGTGCATTTTCAGTCAATATTGGCTCTACTTTCTACTCTACTTTCCTTTGACTAGGAAAAGGGAGTTTCACATGCGCACAGACCCTGGGATACACGGGACTCAATGAGAGGAAGGGAGTAACAGCAAAAACAACAAAAAAAAAAAGAGTGCTGGGCTTGATCTAACAGAGGCAAGAAAGTGATCTTACAGCTCGGCCCCCGAAACACCGACTCCGACCACCAGCGAGACGGGAGGCAAAGACACGCCGATGGGGCGGACTCGACGGTGCAGGTGAGTATCTGCAGCTCCCTATCCATAACCACCTGGGCAGCCACCAAAGCTCCACGGGCTTCGGTAGCGCCTACATTCAGGATACGGCACAGTCACGGGGCAGGAGAATCATTTCTTGCGTCCTTCTCCAGCGAGATGTCAGTGTTGTACCTCCAGGCTGTGTACGCCGGCACGGACTTTGCGCTCCCCGACAGCTTCCCCCAGGCTTTCCCCCCCTCCCCTTGTAGGTGCAAGTAATGCAATCGAGATCAACGGTTAGATTAGGCTCCTGGCGTGCTCTGAGCACTGGGTCTCTTGACAGCAGTAAGAGCTAGGTATGGCCGATACCACCCAGGCCCTGCTTGCATACCAAAACGGTTGGTACGACAGAGCTAGCTTATTAACAGGCTACTGAGCCTTAATACTGACACTTAGTGTAATGGTTTACAGTAAAGGAAGGATTCTCCTACAAAGCGCCGAAGAGAGGGGGAAAAAAAAACCCCACCCTGATCCCTTCCTCTCCCTCTCAGAGTCTCTGGAGCGTCTCACAAGCAGGGAAAGGTGCTGGGGAGGGGAGGGGGCGGCGGGGGGGCACCGCCACCGCGGTGCCGGGTCCCGTCGGGGGCGTCAAGACGAACGACAGCAAGGACAGTCGTTAAGGAACGAGAGACAAACGGTGCTGGTGCTGTGCTGCCTCAAGCTGGGAGGTGCGCGTGGTCAAGCGGAGCGGGGAGAACTAGTCTTTCTTCAAGTCCCTGGATTCAAAAAGCTTCAGGCGTTCTTGCACAGTCAGGCCTTCCTTCAGACTCTGGGAGAGACAAAAGACAGACAGCGTCGGACGCGGGCGGGCGGGAGGCGGCGGCGGCGGCATCTGGCACACAGAGAGGGTGCGATGCTCAGGCAAAGGAGACGTGGGCAGCGGGAGAATGGCCTCCTTGGCGGAGAGATTAGTGGGACATGCTAAGAGAAAACACACGGTTATGGAGGGTGGTTACTGGTGAATGGTGCCTAGAGAGAGGGTGAGATTGCAAACGAACCAGGTGACGTACCAGAAGCGAATGAGAGAGGCACACCATGCTGCAAGCGGGATTAGCTCGACTTGGAAAATGACACCGCCCCCAGGAGCCGGCGGTGCAGCGGTGGCTGGGGCAATTTCAGCGGAGCCCCGGCACTGCGGGAGCCCCGGGCAGGCCGGCTCGGATCGGCTGTGCTGCTGAGCAGGACCTGCACACTGGTCCTCCCCGCGCCACTGCAGCACCGACTCAACGTGGGTGCGTCTGGGACGGTCCTGGCTCTGGTCAATGGACAGGCTTTGCTCAAGCAGCCCTGGAAACTGCAGTTTTGGTGCCAGTGACAATCCCACCCTTTCTCTAACCCCAGCCCGGGGGCTTTCCCAAGCCAAAGCTGCCTCTACTGCACGGGGTTAGACAGAGGACTGGCTAAACGCTTGCTTCAGGTCTAGCAGGATCTGATGGCTGATCCAGTTCAGATGCAGCATCCAGATGTCAATGCACGACACTCAGCTAGCCAACAGAAAAGCCCGCCCCGCCAGCCCTCGGCACTGGGCTTTGTGAATTCTCCTCTTGCCTACGTCTGCGGACCCAGGAAAACATCAATGTGAGGGGCAGAAACCCAGAACCGAATTGCTTGCCCCCTGTAAGACCGCTTTAACCTGAAACCAGCCCAAGGAGATGCACAAGCCTAAAGCCAGCCTTCCCTCTCTCCTGCAGCCCCAAAACTGGGGTGTAAGAGCTTCAGGGGAGCAGAGCACCAGTGAGTCTTCCCTACTTGCTGCTGCTGAGGAGGCACAGGATTCTCCCCAAATGACAGCCAGGCCCCCAGAGCAATGGCTCTGCCCCTGTGTGCTGTAAAAGCCCCCATTGCTGGGCTGCAGCTGCTCCGGGACGGACACGCCGCCTGCGTGCGCCCCGCAGGTAACCGCTGCCTGCCAGCCCATGCCTTGCAAGCTGCAAAGAATTCACTCTGCAGCTGGAATGTTATTTACAGACCCGTACACAAAGCCCCTTCTATTAACAGGCTGCCATCTCCCCTTTTCCTCTTACTTCCCTGACCACGGTGCCAGAGGACTGTACAGTCATCGCAGCAGGTTGGGAGTTTGGGGCCGGGTTTTGTTTAACCTGTGTTTATCAAGGCAGGGCTCCATGATAAACTTGCCCCGAGGCTGTGCAGATTCCCATGGTTACTGTATTTCTTTAAATGTTTCTCCTCCCACAGGCCCACAAATACAGAACAGCTTTGGGAAGCAGCACGGAAATGAAAGCACTAAAATGGGTCGGTTTGAATTTGCAAATGCCGTGTGCTTTCTTTTCGAAGGGCAGCGGAGTCTCTTGGGATGCAAGTCTCCGAGCACACACTTCCTAAAGGAAGTTTACTTTGGGCCTCTTTAAATAGGCAGCAACCCGTGCATTCCACTTTGTACATCCGATTTCTCGTTAGATGGAAGGAGACAACCATTAGACTATTCTGCCTGATGGTACAAATTCCAGTAAATTCACCCCTTAGGCGGGCTCACAACCCATTTGAGTTGCTGATGACGGGAGCCTGATGAAGGGAGACTAATGTAGGATGAAATCTGTGATAAAGGGATCCTCCATCAGACCTCCTGGGGCTCACCAGCCACCATGCTGGGGAGCTCCCCTCTTTCCTCTAACCTCCCTCCGCAGGTGCTCTAACCTCAGTCTTTACCACGGGCCAGAAAATTAACTATTGCTCCAGTTACTCGAGATATTTGGGTCATTAGGATCAGCCTCATTTCTCATCAGCTCCCTCCTTTTGCTGGATGAGCTCAGAAGCCTCAGGCCAGCGAGTGGGATGGAGGCGCAGTGCCAAGGGATGGAGCAGCGGGGTAGACACCGGGGAGCTGGAGGAAGCCTGGAGAGCAGGGGGAGGAGGTTACTGGGCAGGGAAGACTCTTTTGCTCAGGCACAGATCAACCTAAAGAAGCAGCAATTACAGGTAAAGGAAATTTAGGGCAGCCCAGGACCATCCCCTCTGCAGCTGAGACGGGGGCCACCATTTTACACGCTACAGGTCTTTGTGGGAAATGCACTTATAGGCATCACTGAGCCACTCCTCCGCCTGGCCAACAGCAAAACGGCTGTTTTCCCTACAAAACCTGGACGTTGCTGAAGTTTAGTCTGAGGCATGCAGAGTCATTCCAGCATGCACACTCAGTGTCCCGCGCTCCCAACACAGCGAACAGGAAAACATGCCCCACCACATCCAAATCCTCTCCGTGATGGTCAGCTGTGTTGGCGAGGGTGGGAGGAGCGGGAAGACGAGAAAGCCATATTCCCCAGGGAAGAGCCAGAGAGACTGCGTTTCATACGGATCTTGGGTACGCTGACTTCTCCCCTCCCCTTCCACCTCCCCCAGTAAAACAATTTAGCCGTAGATAAACCAGTCAGTCATTAAGAGAAGAAGGGCTCTCGTTTGCCATGGAGGTGTGAGCAGTGCATGCAAAAGTGGGCCGCTCCAGTGGGCAGCTGCGTCGCTTGGTGGGTGCCGGTTTGTTTACCTATGTGGCAGGGAACCTGGACTCGGGTTCATTTCAGTTATCCCATGAGACCTGCTCAATAACGGACTGTTGAAGGAAAAAGCAAAATAAAGAAAACAAAACAAAACAAGAAGCTCATAAATCCTGAATGCATTTGGCGTTCGCGCAGCCCCAGCCCTCCCCGGCCCCGGCAGCGATGCGAGCAGGCAGCGCGCCCAGGCAGAGCCCATGCTTGCTCTCCTCTCCTCTTTCCCCCACCAAGCAACGCACACGGGGGACCACACGAGAAACGGTCCGAGTTGAAGCGGTGAAGGGAAACCCAACATGAGATCTGGCCTGGCAGGTCTGGGCTGCCCCTGAAATGCGCAGAGATGCTCTCCGTATTTACTGGGTGCAGCGCAGACACCCCAAGCTGATGACCTGCCGCTCGCAGAGCTCGGGTGGTGACCGTTTCCCCACCATGGGCACCAAGCTAGAAGCCTTTTGCCTGCCTGGCTTCTCGCTCTGCCCAAGGTCCCAACCGCTTCAAACATCAGCATGAGACACCAGGTATCCAGTGGTGAGAGGCAAAGCAGGTTTTTGCCCATGCTGATCTTCCTTCCAACTGACCTATGTTTAGCGATGACTTCTCAGCGGCTTTATTTGCCCTTTTTATCCCTGTGGTCCCACAGGAACAGCCAGTGTGTAACGGGATGTAACTCTGGCAGTCAGCAAGCCAAGCAGGCGCGCTTGGCACAGCATCACTGGGCTTTGGGACCAACGGCAAGTACAGAACAGCCGGAGAAACACAGGGCCATCTGCACCGTGTTAACACACAAGCAAAGCGTGTGTTAAATATGCCCAGGACCAAGGCATCGTTGTTCCCTACAAAGACCAAAAATCTTGCAGTGATGAACACTGTAAAACCCAGAATGATGTGCGCATTTCCACCTACTGACACCACCTAAATTTCAACTGAAAACGGGGAGCAAATACTGGGAGAGTCCTCCTGTGAAAGACCAAAGAACAGGGTGAACTTCGTCCGTTTTAAAGTGGGGAGCAGCTTCACGCCTCGATCTCAGCAGGGTCAGGAGCACGTGTGCCCTGCCGGGCACAGCAGGGGGAGCGGGCCCTGATGACCGCACAGACACCCATTTCACAGTCCAAAGCTCACTTTTCTCCCCAGTGCCATCCAGGCCAGCGCTAGTGACCAGGAAATTCTCAGTTTTCTTCTCCTACCAATTTCTTCCCACCTGGGACCCCACCGGCAAGTAACGCTGGGCATTTTCATCACACGGGGAAGGAGATCTGAGCTCACCTTTGACCTGATATTCCTTAGTTGCCGGCTAACACTGGATCTGTCTTTCTTCAAGAAATCAGGGTTGCTTTTTGATTTCATAATATCTGGAGAGAAGGAAAAAGAACAGCGTTAGCGTGGTGCCTGTGGACTTCCTGCAAGGAGCAGGGCTGGGGCTCTTCTGCCCTCCCAGCCCGGGCAAGTGCCCCGATGAGCCCGACTCAAGCAGTGCTGCCGGAAAGGCAGAAGGGACTCTCAGGGGTCTCCGCTCCCCTGCACCGCATGTAGCGTGAGGTTTTCCCCAATGCAAAATGCCAGAAGGCTTTCAAAGCCCACCAGCTCCCCATCCATGGGGCTGGAAGGAGGAACCGCCATGGGAGGGCCGTTCAGGTCTGCCTGGTCCCTGCCATCTCCAGTGAGACTCTCCGCAAGGAGCAGAGGTGGGAAGTAGCATGAAACGTCAAAGAAACACCACTTGGACCCGTTACTGCGCAAGGGCTCATATGCCAGGATGCACGTGTTAGCTCGGGAAACCCACGATCGCTTAGAGCTGCTGGAGGAGGACTGACCATATCCCGATACAGTGGTGTTCACAGGGGATTTCTCTCCCTGAGCTTCTGTGGCTGCTTTCAGCTGCTCTTTCAACCTGCTGATATCGCAGTCTGCCTTGGCCTTCACGATGCTCAGCTCCGTGTAGATGTCTTTGTACTTGTCGCTGGCGTATTTCTTGTCCTGGCAAAGGAACGAGAACAACCCGACGGAGTCAGACATAAAGCTGGAGCCGAGAGGGCTGTGACTGCACCGAAGAGCAGCTTGGCAAACGCCGACGGAAGAAGAGCCGGCAGCGGGGAGAAATGCTCGGTTGGGCCAACACACACATTTCAGCAGTACGGGACTTGAGATAGGCAAAAAGCTGTGAGCCCAGCACAGTGCTGCCTGTGCACGCAGCCCCTTCGTTACAGGATTACTTGTTTGTGGGTTTTAATTTTAGCAAAGACACGTAATTCAAGCAGAATTCCCAGAAATGGCCTTGGCAAAGAGGGCGTCTGGAGCAAACCAGATCTGATGCTGGGAGGCTGGGCAGGTCTCTAACACTGATTACTTTTGCCATTTCAAATCTGATCTGATGTGACAGGAAATAAGGGAAAAAAACACTGAAGGGGATTTTTCCCACAAGAAGGGAAAAGGGGTAAATCCTGAGCTGATACAGTCGTGGAGTGCTTTACTGATGACACCAAAATGGGCATTCAATTCCATTCAAGGGGAAAATTAAATGTTTTTTCAAACGTGGGGATAACTGAGCTGAAATCTAAGCGCGCGCGCACACATGCAGGAGCAGACCACAAACTGTAAGAGGATTTGCAGAACCATCCCTGGGCATTACCCTCAGTGCCGTCTGCAGCTCGTCTTTGAGGGAGCTGATCTCCTGCTTCAGGTACTGGATTTCTGATTCTTTGACCCGCAGCAGGACCTGTGGGAACACAAGCAGCACGTGTTCACACCTGAGCAGATGCAGTGCAATCCCGAGATGCTCATCCACTGCGCCCAGTGACAACTGAGCCACAGCTGGAAGCTCAGCCCCGTGCTGGCTCCACACCAGCACCGCAAAACTGCTGGTTCATGCAAGAAAATCACTCCTGGGTCTTGCGGGACCTTGCCCAAGCTCGCACCGCTGATGTGCTCCCTGCGCACCCCTCGGTTTCTGTTAGTCCCCACTACTTTGTGTGGACTGGATCCCAGGGGACAAGAAAGGGATGGAGAAGAAGAGCAGGTGTGTGGCTCGACGGGATGAGAAGGGAATATAAAGGCTCCCAAAAGCTCCTGGCCCCATTGCACCCCCTGATGCACAGTGCTGACAGCCAGGGAGACCCAATGCGTGGAGGGATGGATGGCTGTGGCATGTTCCCGGGGGTCCTCAGTCACTTGTGCCCACCAGTGCTGCCCCATCGGAGCGGCAGAGCTCACCTCCAGCTCGTAGGCGTCCTTGCCCTGCGTGAGAGGCGATCCAGCAGCCTCTCCCCCGCCCTCCCCGGTCAGCAGGGTCCGCAATCGCGTGATCTCCGCAGCCAGGCGGTTATTCAGCTCCTGGGAAGAGGAAGAGAGCCGGTGTGGGAAGGGGGAGCGCGGCCACGGCTCAGTGCAGAGCCCACAGTGCCTGTCGGGTGGTTTGCCCATCACCCCCTGCCTGCGCCGGCTGCCCCGGGCATGGCAGGGACCCTCACCTGGTTGTGGGCGTTGAGCTCCTGGTTCTCCCGCTGGCACTGGCGGAGGGCCTGCCTCTCAGCCTCCAGCGCCTGCGCCAGGTGGGCGTTCTCCAAACACTTCTGCGAATACTGCTCCGAAAGCACCTCCAGCTCCCGCTGCACCGACTGCAGCTCCTCCCTGGCGAAACACACATCAGGTAGTGCCCTCCCCACACACACCCAGGCACCCACCCGCGCCCACCCTTCCTCCAGCGCCCCGGGACAACCCAACAGGGATCTAAGCACTGAGGAGGAGGAGGACTTGCATACTCCCTTTGGGAAAAACCTGAAGCCCAGAGCAAGGCAGCCCTTCCCTCTCCTGGCACAGCAGCACTTGGGCACCAATGGGGACAGGAGGTCTTTCTCTAGGAGGTTAAATGGCTGAACTTCTTCAGGTTTCCAGAAACTAAGCTGAGACCTATGAAGTTTGCTCTGGGCACTCGGGACCGGGTGTATTTGCACAGCTACACATCTTGCGTAGATGTATCAAGGTTAACAAAGCTGCTTGGCTGTTTTGCTCGGCACCTGCGTGAAGACAGCCTTGCCATGAAAAGCTAAGTGCTTTCTCCTCGCCCAGTTAGATTTGGTTTAGCAACCCTCCTGCTGCAGCTGCGTGAAAAGCAGCACCGTGTCTGCACATCTGCTACCTCTGGTAACTATAAAGCAGCTGAATTTGGGTAGTGTGGGGTCATTGACCTGGAGCCCAAAATATTACAGGCAACCAGGAGCCTCTGATGGGCACAGCTGGGTCGGGACCAAGTGAAAAGGTCCCTGCGACAACAGGTCTGCCCCTAACTCATTGCCAAAATCAAAAGGGACAAAGGGGTCTCCCACACGTGTGATCTCCCTGCGAGACACAGCGACAGACGGAGGACGATGATGGTCTTACAGGTATTGCCTTCGGAGGGCCTCGATGTCGGCATTGACGCTGCTGATCTGGGAGCGCTGGGACTTCTCCAGCTCTCGCTCCAGCTCCTCCCGGTGTGCGTTCTTCATGGCTTCGATAGCTGCATGGCACAGCACAGTGTTAGCACCCAGCACCGCTCCACCCAAGGATGGGGTTTTTGAGGTTTTGTTTAAAGGAACAAACCCAAGTCACCCCAGCGAACCTCCCACTGCTTTGTGGCCCCTCCAGTCTGTGCCCTTCGCTGCAAACCCCACTTTTTAATGAAGTCCAAACAATTGTCCAATTCACATGTTGTTTCCAGGATTGTGGGACTCCTAATGCAGAGACCCTGGACTCCAGCACTTTAAAACTCCCTGGGATGCTGAAGAATTAATCTAGTGTGGAATCCGCAATAAATTAACCACAGGAATGGCTAACACCTTTCTGAGATGGAATGGAAAATGGATCAGACCATGTTACAGCCAAGCAGAGGGGTACCAAGCCTGGAGAAGGACCAGAAGATGGGCCTTCATCCAAAATCCCACCAGCCTCTCCCTGTCTCCCTGTGATCCCCACCCATCCCTCATCCCACCCCACGCTCTGCTCCTCCACACCGGAGCAGACGCCATCCCCATGACCCCATCAACACGGAGCTGCCCCACTGCGGGGGACTCTCTGGTGTGTCCCCATACCTGAAATGGTGGCAGCGGTTTCTTCTGCCAGCAGGCGATCTTTCTCCTCCCGCAGCTTCTCCAGCTCCCGCTGGTGCTGCCGCTGCAGGTCCTCAATCTTCTTCTGGTGTGTCTCCTCCATGGCTGCAAAGCCCCTTTCACATGTTGCCTGCAAAAGGGATGAGGGGAAGAGGTTGGCCGGTGTCACAGTGGTGCTGAGCCCACCAGGAGCCGCACACCAGTGGGTAGGTTGGCACCCAAGTTCCATCATGGGGATCTTCTCCCTCCCGAACCATGGAGGAGCCAGCTGAGGATGGACCTGGCGAGGTCAGAGCCTGTCCTGTCAGCTCAACACCTGACAGCTCCACTGAAAGGGAAGGACAAGGTAGGTCTGGGTTCAGACCCGACTGGGGAAGCAGAATTTAACATGTATTTATATGTTAAAAACACCAAAAAAAGCCTACTGTGCCCCTTCTGCTCTCTTTTGCAATGCCTGATTTTATACGGCCACCTCCAGGGTGGAAAATAAGTGACTCGTGACAGCAACAGGACCTTAATTCCCAAATGAGTATCGCTTCACATGCTGCACGGGCAATTATTTGCTAATAGGAGTGAACTTAGGCCAGGCCATGGGAGCAGCGCTCTGGGGATTCAGGAGTCACCAGCTGTGAGATCCTGAATTCCAGCTGGGTCCTGCCCCGGGCGCAGACCCCATTCCTGCCTCTACAGCGGGACAAACGCAAAAGCCCCTTTCCAGTTCAGCCCGGCTGCTCCGCCAAGCGCATCGGGATCCTGGACAGACAGACGGCTGCAGGACAGGACAGCACAGCCTCAGGCAAGCTCCAGCCACGAGCTGGGAAGGGGCACGCGTGGGGGATGCAGTGCAGGAGCCCCGTCAGACATCTGGGGACAGCCCTGATGCCAAGCACTGCACCAGGCTTTTCTCCCTCTTAATGTTACAGACTGGCTTTATTTCCTGATTTCAGTGGATTTCTTCTTGATTCAGACTCATGTTTTCCATGGGATGCGAGAACTGTCGCCTCCATGGGAAATTTAAGGGGGACAAATTCACTCCCCCGGTGACAAAAGTGCCATGACAGTCTAACGCCCGCTGACCTCCACTAACATACATCACCATCACTTCACTGTCTAATGCTCTATAATCTGTGGCACTCTCACTCCCAATTTTCAGCTCTGGTGCTTTTATTCCTCCCCTTTAAGTTTGAATCCTGAGGCATTCTTCATTTTCTCAGCCTTTTTTTTTTTGAAACACATAAAAGTGCCAGAACCTGTCTGGACTTGGCTGACTACGGAGAGGCACGAAGCAGCCTTGCAGAATTCCTCATCGCACCTCTAATGCTGGAGGAAAACGGTGAATGCTCCTCCATAGGTCTGGCTGTCGATTCAGTATTTAATGTATTGTAAATGCATTGCTATAAATCCAGGACATTTGAACACGTACAAACCAGTTCCTCGTGTTACTGATGTTAAATTCTCCATCAGCTTCAGAAGAGAGGAATCGAGCGCATTTTAACCTGTAAGTCGGACAGGTTTGCAATCGCCTGGGTAGCTTTCTGACCCAGGGAAGTTTCTATTTTGCTGCCTGCCCCTCTGCGTCCCACAGAGGCGCAGAGAGAGGCCGGTTCGCTCTGCTCTCCTCCTGGACCACTCTGCCCAGAAGATGCTGCTTGCCTTCCCACCAGGCAAACTGCAAGTTTGGCAGAACAAAGCTGAAAACAGAGGTGGGAGGTCAGGTTCATCGCTTCCTCTTATTTTGCAGCCTCTACTTTGGTCCTGGTCTTTTTGCTTCTTCCAGAGGAAGAACATCCCCTGGTACAAGCGACCTTGTTTGGTGCCTGGCTGGCAGGACAAGGCGTTACCTGTGTGTCCCACTGACCCGAGCATGGGGTCAAGAAGGGTTTTTCCTTCCTAAGGGTTAGGATGGAGGAGAGAGCATTCAGTGAACACCACTGCTTCCCCCCCATCTCCCCTGGACACCTGATTCACCCCTGATGGGACGCAGCAGAACTACTGTTCAAGGCCAGGTTGGATGGGGCTTTGAGCAACCTGGTCCAGCGGAAGGTGTCCCTGCCCATGTCAGGGGGTTGGAACTAGATGATCTTTAAGGTCCTTTCCAACTCTAACCATTCTATGATTTTATACTGCTCTCCCCATGCTAAAACCAGCTTTTGGCTAGACTTGAGCCATGCTTTACCCCTATCCCAAACGTGTGCTGAAGATCTCGCGGCTGGAAGCAAGCTCTCCCACATTTTTGCCGAGTCTGAAGAACAACTGCTCCATGAAAGCCTCGCTGGTGCAGCCTGTGTGCAGCCTGCATCGCTGCCCTTTCGGCTGCCCGTTCAACTTGGAAGCCTCCCCGGATGCTCCCCGGGAGTCCTCTACTGCCCTAAACCCACTGCCTAACTGGAAATGCTCTCAGATCAAAAGCAAAACAGCAAACCCAAGTGGGTTTTTTGGACGCTGTACCATCTCAGGCTAGTTTTACAGCCAGTCCTGACTGGTGGAGCAATCTGAACACAGGCACTTCATTGCCACTGGGTTTTTCTGCACCTGGCCTGGGCTCCCCGTAACTGTGCACTGTTTGTTGTGTAAAGAATCGCTGGCGTGCAACACCAGGGTGGTTCTCCTTGCAGCCTGGTGCAGAGGAGCTTTGCTTTGCTACAGAATTTGGCATCCGTTCGCAGCTACTTTGCCCAGGAACAGACATTTTGAGAGCATGACGTTTCCATTTCATCTTACATTTTTGAGGGCAGCAGAGACAGACTGGAGATTTGATCAGACTGGGAAAGACAAAGTTGAGGAACGCTTTTAAAGGGAAGTCACGAACAAAACATACGCCTCAGGTACGAGGAGAAACACTACGGTCTTCGTATTGCAGGATAACGTGAAGTTATGAAGCTACTTTGAAACCCTCCCTCCCTCTCCACGCAGAGATGGCCTCCGATAGTCAACCCTCCCACTGAGACCAAGCCCTCAGCAATGCATTTAGAATACCCCAGCATGGAGAAAAGGGAAACGCCATGCTTTACAGAGGCCTTTCTAACACTTTGGGGCTTGCTTCAGCGTGCTGGCTCTTTTGGGGGACACCCTCGGTTCGGCAAGCGAACCCCAGGACCAAACGCACCCTCCTGTACACTCAGCCAGTGGAAAGTATAAAATGTTAAATGTATCAAGACCTTTAAGTTTTCAAAGTCTTTCTGGTATTTTTCCCTCAAGGTGGAGGCGTTCCCCTCCAGATGCTTGTTCTCCAGCTCATCCCTCATGACGTTCATCTGGGCCTCCAGCTCCTGGATGCGCTCCCTCAGGCCGTGCATGGAGTCCAGGTCGCTGCCGGGGCCCTGCCCGGTGCCACCCGCCTCACTGGCCACCCAAGTGTCCCCGCCGCCCGGGCCTGCCGCGGGGGACGCCTCTGGGTGCTGCCTCTGGTATTCATCCAGGGTCTCCTGCAGGCGTTGCAGGTTCTGGCTGTAGTGCTCCTGCAACGCCTGCAGCTCCTCGCCGTGGATGACCTGCAGTTCCTTGATCTTGGCCTGGAACTTCTCCTCCAGCATTTGCATCTGCTCCAGGTGATACCGCTCCATGTTCTGCTTGTCACGGACAATGGCATCCAGCTGGTTGAGGCCCTCTGTCCTCTCGGCCTTCAGAGCATCCTCTGTCCTGTTTAGTTGCTCTATCACGTTTCGAATCTCCTCCTCATACCGTCCCTGCAATTCAGTCAAGCTCTTGCTGTGTTTATGCTCTTCTTCCTCCAAGAGCCTTCGCTGACTGTCAAGCTGGGACACCTTTGCTTTGAGATCAGCGTTCTCCTGTTCAAGCATGGCGATCACCTCACCGTACTCACCCTGCTGCTTTCTAAGCAAGTCTTCATACTCGTCCCGAAGGAGAGAGACTGTCTTCACGCGCTCTTGGCAGAGCGCGTCCATGCTTTGCAAGGACTCCTTGTAGGACTTCACCTCTCTCTCATACTCCAGTCGGACTTTGCAAGCAGCATAACAAACCTGAGCCTGAACAATTGCATCTTGGACTAACAAAGAGGAATACCGTTCAAGGTCTCCCATGCACGAGTGATAGGAAAGACTTTGAGATATCTTCAGGAGCTTCTGACAGTCTCTCATCGCCTCCTCAGGAGGCAGAGAGAGTAAGGCAACAGATATTTCTCTCAGAACATTTGATTTGTCCTTTAGTTGTTGGGCAAGATCTTCCTGAATGGAAACAAGAGCTTCACTACTACGGTCCGGCAGGCTGCCAGTCTCCTCTGCCTTGGCTAATTCCTGACATGGCACCATTTGGAGACGGCTCCCGTCCCAGGAAATCTGGGTTCTTTCCGAAGCATCTTTTTGAATTTCAAGTGCTTCAGAAATCTGGTGCATAACTCTGTCAAAATCAGGAGTCCTGTACGCTTTGATGATCTCCTCCAACATGCATTTATGCTGCTGGAGAGCTGTTTTGGTATTATGGAGGTCTTCTTCAATTGTTTTTAATCTCTGATGAAAAGATTCTCTCATTTTCTGTGCGACAAACCCAAGTTCTGCCTTGATCAACGTAGCATCTGCTACAGCACTGAGAAAACAGGAAGAAAAGCCCAAACCTGTTGTTTCTGTTTTGCCCTCGGCTTCTCCTTCTCTGGTGCTCAAGTGCACTCTCAGCTCCTCTACCTGGCTCCAGAACTCCCCTTCCAGCAGCAGC
Source organism: Anarhynchus alexandrinus (assembly GCA_008711295.1). Classification (NCBI taxonomy): domain Eukaryota; kingdom Metazoa; phylum Chordata; class Aves; order Charadriiformes; family Charadriidae; genus Anarhynchus; species Anarhynchus alexandrinus. The sequence goes on from VUYV01000455.1 coordinate 98,795, forward strand.
TTCTTAGATAGGACGCTGGCCAAGTCGACTGCTGTATGAGAAACATTTGCCGGCTCCAACAAAACCACCTCAGCCGTTCCCTGGATCTCTCTCAGAAGCTGAGATATCTCAGAGCTTGCATTTTTCAAAGACTCCGCTATTTGGTTGATGAGAGAGGCCTCAAATGCCACTCTCTCAGAAAGCCATCTCAGCTGGCCGGCGTCAAACATTTCCACTCGCTGCTCCTTGGAGACATGCTCCTCTTCTCCCAAAAAACCTCCTTCTGGAGTGGGGCTTTCTGTGATAAGGCTTTCACTCTGCTGATACTCCGATGGGACTGGCGCCCCTCTCAAGGCTTGGATTGCGTTTGATAAGGTTGTTTCCATGCTGGACAGAGTAACAAGGAACAAATCACCCTCTTTTTCCTTGTCTGACTTGGGCAAAGATCTTAGTTGCTCCCTGCACTTCTCTAAGCAAGTCAGCGCTTGATCATTTTTCATTTGGAAACTTCCCAGCTCGCTAACGTGATTTTCTATGAGCTTGAACTTTTCCTGCCTCTCACTCTCCAGCTGTGAGATCAAAGCACTGACTTGGGATAAGCTGGTCTGAAGTTGTTCCCGCAGCTGAGACTCTGTGCTGGCCCACTGATGGTGGAGGGCGATGAGTGTCTCCTGATTATGGCCATGCTGGCTTTCAAGTTTCATCGTTACATCTTTGAGTTTTTCCTCTGTAATATAAAGTTTGGTTTCCAGGGAATGGATGATTGAGAGATAGGTCTCAGAGTCGCTTGTCCCTGATGATGGGTAACCAAGAGCTGGCTCTGATGACATGCTTTCTTCAGACAGCGATCTGTCTTGGCTCGTGTCTGAAGAGGTACTGCTTGTCCAGTTTTTCTCTGATCCATCTGGATGAATGTATTTTTGGCACTGGATGCTCGAGAAACGGATTCTTTGCCTCTTGGCCCCCATGATTCCTACATCAGGCTTTGCTAAGGCTTTCTGAACTAACTCTTGGTCCTGGAGCTCTACAGCTTTTGACGGGGAGCCGAATTCCTCTGCTTGCCTCTGGCTGGTCTCAAGAACCTCCTCCTCCTCCTCCTCCTTCAATGAGTAAGTCAGAGCTGGGAGGACATCCTGAGTTTGCAGAGGCTGCCCCAGTTGGGATGGATGACTTTCGTCAGCCTCAAGATTGGGGCCGAGGTCTTCCACCTCCTCAGCACATGGACCTGCGACTACACTAGCTAATTTCTTTAAAGCCTCCTCCTTGGCCTTTAGCTTTACTTTAGTCTCCTCTAAACTGCTATCTAAAGCAACCATTTTAACCAAAGCCTCACTAAGATCTTGATCTTTCTTCTCCACAATTCTCAAGTGCATTTCCTTAACGTGTCTCAGCTCTTCCTCTTTTTCTTTCAGCACCTTCTGCACACCCTGGAACTGATCCGACACCTCCTCAAATGATTGTTCCAGATTGTGGTAGTTGGTCTCTTCCATTTTCAACTTGGCTTGCAGCTTTGCAACTTCGTTATCCGACTCGGCAACCTGATTCATGAGCTCGTGAAACCGGCATTTGATCTGATCTCTCTCTCTTTCGAGCTCCTTGATGTGCTCTGCGAGTTTCTGGATGCTGGCCTCCTTCATCACCAGCTGCTCCTCCAGCTGGTGGACAAGCTCGCTGCCTTCGAACTTTGCACTCAGCTTCTCCTTCTGCAGAATCTCCATTTGCTGCTCGTTATTTTGCAGCTGGTTCTCGTACTCGTTTGCCTTATCCTCCACCTCCTTCAGACTCCGTATTAAAACCTGCTTTTCCCTCTCGCAGCTCTCCAGCAAAGCCTCGTAATTCTTCTGCAGCTTCTCCTCCATGAGGATCCGCGTTTGCTCGCTAGCATTCAGCTGCCTGCTCAGGTCCGCAATCCTGTCTTGGAGCCGCTGCACCTCCTTCTGATGATCCCTCTGCAAAGCCTGCTGCATCTCCAGGTCCCGCAGCTCCTGGGTCTTCTCCAGGAGCAGAGCCTCCGCACTCTTCAGCTTCTGCTCGCTGGCCTTCAGCTGGGAGCTGAGCGCGGCCTCGCCGTGCTGCCACTCCTCCAGCTGCTCTTTGGCTTTCTCTTTTTCGCTCCTCAGGTCGCTCTTGAGCTTGGCCAGGGTCTGCTCCTTGATGGAGAGCTCGGCCGCCGCGTTACTGAGCCTCGCCTGCAGGCTCTGAATCTCGGCTTCGTGGTGCCGGATCACGTCCTTGGCCTCGGCGTAGCTGCGCTTCAGCGACTGAATCTGCTGATTGATCAGCTCTTGACGCTGGCATTGGGCTTCCAGCTCGCTTTGGAGATCTTGGTTGACTTTGTGGAGCCTCTGCCAGGCACCTGATGGCGAGGCGGCCACCTCGGTCTTAAAAAAATTGATTAAATACTAGATTAGTAACACTCTTGGCTCTCCCTTCTGAGTGTCACACCTCTGGCCAGGCAGGCCATGGAAAAGCTCCTCGCAGCGATTTGGCTGCTACCCACATGCTCCAATTGGGATGATTTGTTCTTGGCACAATTTTTTTGGTTTGTTTTAACCAACTTTTTTTTATTTTTTTTGAATGAGCGACAACTGCTTTCCAGTAACAGAAAACACGGACCACAACATCAAAACAGCTGTACAGTAACAGGCTAAAAGGAAAAAAATAACCAAAATCAAATAGAACCAAAAAACAATGAAAAAGAAACACCAGCAGTAAAACAGAGACGGACAGACCAGAGAAAAACGGGAAGGGTGAGAAGGAGGAGGGGATGAGAACAGGTTGAGAAGAAAACAACTGCTTTTTTAGCGTCTGTTCTTTTTTTTTTTTTTTTTTTNCAAAAAGTGCACAGTTCACGTAACACAGTCCTACCGACCAAAAGCAACAACAGAAAGTGAGGTGACAGCAAATGACATCACATCCCACCCAAACGCAGGGAGACAGGACAGCCGGCGTGGCGATGTCATTTCTGTGACTGCCAAACAGGACTTAGCGGTTGCTCATCGCATTAAAGAGATGTTGTTATGCTAAAGTTTAAGACTAGGGAGGATCTAATTTCTCTACCTGCAAAAAAAAAAACAAAAAAAAAACCAACAAAGGACAAAATAAAAAGCCCGACAAGTGAAGGGAGGGAAAAGGTGTGATGAGAATGTAAAACAAAAGAAACCAACCTTTGTGAGATTCAAACCAAAGCAATGTAGCATGCAAAGAGAAAACTCACAGAGAGAGTCATGCAAAAGGCGACAGATATTATGTATCTTTAAAAAAATACACAGACAGGAAGAGGCGAGAGAAGCACAGCGTTAAGCCTAGGAATTTGGCCTGCCTTGCTGTACTCTGGTTGCTGATAAGGAAAGCCCACAGATGTGACACTCAGTTATGTTAAGTTAAATTTCATGCTTTACACCAAAAACATGCAAGAACATCCGCCCAGGACAGGTTAGTACGTGACCCCTCCCACCCACCATGACCAGAGCCGGGGGACATCTCCAGTGGGTTTGCGAGGAGCAGGAGCTCCTGCTGTTTCTCCCAGGAGGGTTCAAAGTTGGGGTGCCCCATCCCGAGGAAGCTCAGAGCGAGAGAGGGGTTACACGAGGCCGGAGAGGCTTTGGTGCATGGCACATGCATAGGGGTGGGTATCTCAGTGGCTGCCTTACGAAACGTGCAGCGTCTTTGATGTCGGGGCAGTGTTTGGGGGTCTGCACGGGGCTGGTCATGCTGCCAAGGAGGGGTTGATGCCCCCCGGGCAGCTCGGGAGGCACGGGCTGGCAGCAGTCAGGCTGCCCCATCGTCCCTCCCCACAGACAATGTAGGAAACTCTCCAAAATTAGGCATGACGGAGGTGGGGGGCACGTGAAATTCAAAGGGTCCATCCAAAAAAATGCTGTGATGATCACCCATCAGAACTCCCCCAGTGATTCCACTCCCTCCACCCTAGCAAGGTTTGGTGGCGTTACTCCCTTCTGCAACAGGACTTTAATCCCTCTGCTCCCAGGGAAACATAAGGGCAATCCCCAGAACAGTCAGACTGGAGTAAGCAAAAGCCTCCAAACCTTCCAAAAAATCCTCTCCAACTTCTAGGTCAAAGTTTGGGTCACTTCTTGCTGCAGCAATGATTTGCTCAGCCCTTCTGCAGACTTCCCCTCTTGCCCCTGCTCCTTGAATCGAGGCACTATGGCCAACTTCAACATGGCCATAGATGCAGCATCCACTTTTTAGCCCCATTCCCTGATTTTTCCAGGCTCCAGGCAAAGGGAGGTCAGATGCCTTTGCCCCAGGGAAGTGGGAGTTAGTTACTCTTCCAACACTGCCAGGAGAAAATGGAACTCCTCCAAGCAAGCACTGTCAGCTCGGGGACTCCAGAAATAAATGCATTAATAAGTCCTCCACTGAGATCATGGGCGAGGAAGGCAAGATGCCTCCCTACCTGGGCTGGCTCCACTGCCTGTGCAACTTCTTCAGGGAAAATTTCTCCCGTGAGAGAAATAAGTACGCAAGATTCAGCGTCAACACTGGGTTTGCTGTCATGGGAGCACAGCGTGAGGCCACGCAAGGCCACTTCGATCCAGAGCCAGTTTGGCCAGGTAGATTTGAACAGGACAAAATGCTGCACCGGCACAAAATAGGACTACGGACCCATGAGAGCAGCCAGAAGCTGCCCTGCAGGCGTCACGGCTCCTTTGAGCATGGACGCTCTCAGAGGAAGGGCTGGAAAAAGTCCGCTTTGTTTGGAGGAGAGGAGGAAAGGCTTCCCAAGAGACTCTCCCGCCTCTTTTGCCAGAACCTCCAAAACACACATCTACGCTTTGCCGAGGAAAGGCATCTCGTAACAGAAAAAACCACCAAAGTGATCCAAGACAACAGGTCGTCCCGGTGCAAATCCCTCTCTGGCTGTGGGGAACAGGCGCAGGAGACAAGCCTGCGCGTGCTGTGTTTGCCCATGTAACCACCACACAAACTCCCTGGCCAGGAGCAACTGCTGGGCTACAGGATGCTTAGAAAGTCTTATGTGCGCCCCACTGCCTGAGGGAAATATCTGGGGCACAGAAAGCGGGAAACAGCTGTTGCATAGGAAAACACACTATGGGATGGATCAGAGGTGGACTCTTCTGAGGTCCCATCTGTCTGCCATGGCTGTGCTTTGTTTTCCCTCGGGGATGCCAGTAGGTAACACTATCTTCTGTCTACTGCATCCCAGATCAGAGGTTTTGTTAAGCAGATGATCCTGGTAAGGCTACAGAATTAGCAGTATTTGCAAGAAGGTCAAATCTCTTGGAGCCCACTCAGTGGTGCACACCTCTGCATCAACCAGGATACCCCCACGAACACCCTGGACTGAAGGCCACCAGGGTCCCCCTCGGGCGCAGAGAAAGACGGATTTCTCTCTCCTCCCCGCTCTCCTACCTGCAACACGTAGCCCTCCCGGGCGCTCTGCTCCCGGCCCAGTGCCACTTTCAGCTGGTCCTGCAGGTGCCGGTTCTGCTCCAGGAGCTCCAGGGCCTCCTTCTGCTTCTGCTCCAGCTGGAGGGACACGAACAGAGACAGCGTCCAGGGAGTGGTCAGGGGGTCGGCCATGAGGAGCAAGCGGCTCAGAGGGGACGCAGAGCAGAATGAACGGGCTTTTGATGGCACCGCTGCTTTGCTCTGCTCTGGGATCTGGATTTCATTTTGCCAAGCAAAATCCCTCCCCCTGAAAGAACTAAGTTACGCATTAGTTTAATTCGTAAAGCTCACTGCAGCGAAGGATGAACGGCACCAGCTCGTGCCAGGCATGACTCAGGCAAATCCCAGCCCGGTTCAGATCGGCGATACTCCTGGTCACTCCACGCCTGCACCCCTTTCATTCCTGCTAAGACACCTTAATCCCAACTAACAACAACCTTTGTTATCCCAGGCATGGACCTCTTCCAAGTGAGCTGAGTTTCCTCCTTTCTTTTCCTAAAATTGTAAGACTGTTTTATGTAGGCTCCACAAAAAGGGAACCTTTGTGGTGTGGGCTACAACTCAAGCCAATTTAGAGTTTTGTAGGCATAACTGCAGACACAGATCTCCACAGCTGCAGAGGCACACAGAATTATGAGCTTGAATTTAGTCTGGTTGCTACAGATCAATTGTACCCATCTCATCAGAGGCAGGCTGGCTAACGACCCACGGAAGTGTGGGCTGTGTTGGCTGGGAGAGGGTAACGAAGTACCACCCTTGCAAGAACAGCCCTTTCTGCACCTGTGGGAACGAGAAAGCTGCTGGCAGAGCCGTACGGGAACGGACACGGATCTGTGCCCTGTCAGCTCCCCAGGGGACCCTACAGCATCCCCACTTATTGCGATTACAAAGTAGGAATAAACGCAGCTTTTTAAAGCCTTGCTCAGGCTTCCTACAGTTCCTGCAGTGGCCTGAAGGCCATTTCGGCAGGCAGCCTGCACCCCACACACCCCGCTTTACCTCCTTCTCCAGCAGCGTGGTCAAGTGCTGCTTCGTCAGGCCCTCATCCCGGTCCTCGCCGTGGGCAAGGTGCAGGGGTGCGATGGGGATCTGCTTCTCCTCCCGCAGCGGGGTGGTCTCCACCTGGTGCCAGCGCTGCTCGATCTCCACGTGGACATTCTGCGGTTTGATGTCCGCCGGGACAGGCAGGATCCGATCCACCTCCATCCTTAGCGCCTCTTCCGACCCTGCCCCGTCCACAGCATCGATCATCTCAAAGCGCTTGCGACGCTCCTCCCGCCGCCGGGCCCGCTCCCGCTCCAGCTCTCCCGGGTCGGTGTCGGTAGCACCGGCATCCCTGGGGAAGGCAGCAGAGCCGCTCTTGGAGGAGTCTGCAGCGTTTGCACGCTCCTGCGCCAGGGCTTGCTGGATGGGGCGAAATTCAGCCCAGTCAAAGGTCTTGGACCGTCCTTCTCGCCGGCGCTCCCGGGCACGGCTCCGCTTCTGCTCCGGGTCCAGCTCAGCTTGCTCCGCATCCGGCTTCTCGCTCGGCTTTGGACCAGTCTCGAAGGAAGAGCTTGTTTTGCTTTTCTCTTCCGGCAGGGAGCTGTGAGGACAGAGAGAGGGTGAAGGAAAGTGTCAGTGGGTGCTCGAGATGGCCAGGCGCTCCCACGCATGCCTTGAAGAGCTGGGTGGAAAGGGGCTGCTGGAAGCCCAAGCCAATGCCATGTGGGTGCCCGCCTGCCCCTCCATCTCCCGTCGCCTCTTGGGCGCAGGAGCCACCGCTGCCCTTCCCCGGGGTCGCGCTGGTGTGCAAAGCCTTGGTGCAAGCAGCCCCGGCTGCTCCTGGGCAACCCCCGGCCCCTGGAGAGCAGCCGATCCCGACCTCGCTCCTCCTCGGCAGCCACCCCAAGGGCCGGTGACCACGACCCAGCAGCAGCCCACGGCCGAGGCAGCGACCCCGAACCGTCCTGCCGGGCCAGGGAAGAGGCTTCAAAAGCTCCTCCGGCGCCCACAGGCTGGCTCGCTGCCCGCCTCCCCGGCTGCAGGGCTCCATGCACACACGCTGGTCCCCCCGCGGCCATAGTCACGTGCTTGCGGGGAGGATGCCACCAGTCCCACCAAAGTCAGTCTGGCTTCAGAGCTGCGGGGAGGAGAAGCACACAGAGCAGCTCCCAGAGGTCTTGGGTAACAGGGGGAAGGTTTTCCTCCTGCTTGGCGAAGTCGGGGTATTAATGGGTCGAAAACTTCTCCGTGCCACTATCTGCACTGAAGGCACAGATCTCCCCCGGGGAAACGAGCCTTGTGGGCAGCACGGGCAGCCGCCCCGGCACGGGGGCCGCACGCCGTATGCGCGGTTGTCAGTACAGCAAGGAGAGCAAGAGTTATTCAACACACCACGGAAGTCACTGAAAATGTCCATTTCTCAAGCAAGGAATGAGTTTTAGTGCTGAGTTAGAGGGTGGTGGGTTGAGGGGGGAGACATATTCGTCAAGCAGGGAAAGTTAATAGGGGAAGGCAATACCATTTCCAACCTACTAATCCGTAAGGCCGTATTAGCTTATTAAACGTAGACATGCCAGCCTTGTAACATGCAGATTGAAATTAAAAAAGAAAATAGCAGTATGCTAAGTTTGCAGAGGAAGCCCGTGCCCAGGGAATGGCAGGCATTTGCTGAACCCTCTCTGCCATCAGAAGCCCCCGAGATGCCTCCCGAGGCGCAGCCCTGCTGCTCAGGCTGACTCCTGCCTCTCCCCCCTTCCAGTACAACCACAGCATCCCCCCCAGGCTCCAGCCTCCAGCGCAGCCTCCACAAGCTTTCTAGAAAGGCACAGTGGGAAGAGCTGGAAAGTAGCTCCCCAGGCCCTTCGCTGCAGGCAAACCACCGCTAACAGGGACCCACGGGACAACATGCACCGAGACTGCCGGGACGGGAGGGAGCAGCAGCAGCGCGGCTTCTCCTCCCGCCTTGGTAACACCCCCCAGCTCCCACAGCCAACAACCTCATGTATGTGCATGTGCTCAAAACAAAGAATGGAGCAGAAGAGATGACTCTGCATGGGTCCAGGCTAGTATCTTCCGATGCACTTTCATCCACGGTCAAACCACAGGCTCAGTAGAGCTGGGTTTCAGGAAACTCTGGCAGTTACAGGCTGAAACCAGCTCGGAGATAATTCCTTCTTCAGCTCTGTCACTTGCAGCTAATAAAATAAACCTAAAAGGCACCACAATGAAACCTCCTCGCTCCTGAACCATTAGAAGATACTGCATGACTCCAAAGCCAGGCGCTCAATCTGGAGTCAGTTAGTGATTACAGCTGCATTTTAAATAAGTAAAGTGGGGATGAGATGGAGTCTTCGAATGGAAAAGAGCCGTAGGAAAAATGGGGTCCTGGGGCCCCTCGGATGTTGTTAGGAGACAGAAATTATGCTGCTCTAAATACGACGGGAAAGAATCTCGGCATTTCTAGAGGTGACATCTCTCACGAGCTCATTTCTCCTCTGCTGCTTTCCAAAGGGCATGGGATGTGTGTCAGGGAGCGGAGGGACGGCCGCTGGGAACTGAGTTAAGAGACTCAAAAGACTGACCTGAAGTTTCTCATTTCATCTCCCGCAAGTGCCCCATGGCTATTAATTCTGCTCAAGCATTTCACATCTCCTCCATCCCAGACAAAATTAATTCACATCACATGGGAGGGGGAGTCTTTGCCTCACAATGGTATTTATAGGTCAAAAGAAAAAGTTTTTTTTTTAAATATGGGTGGCTGAGGGAGCGGTACAAGCTGCGAGCTGAGCACGCTGCCGCAGCGTGCAAGAAGCACACGAAGGCTGCAGGGAACTTGGGGGGCACAGGGGAACTCAACCCCACCAGGGCTGGGACAAGGACCCAGTGCTGAAGCGGCCACCTTCTTCCTTCTGGTTATTTTGTATCTGCATGGCCATCATTAGCAGAGTGTAATTAGTGCCTCTGCAGATTGCAGGGCACTGCTGAGGGCAGGGAGCAGTGCAGCACCTGCCCCCCGCCCTGAGTGCTGACACACGCGGCAATATAAACAGTAATTAGGACTTGAGTAACCCAGAAAACGTGTGTTTAGCTCGGTGGAGACATGGCAGCGGGTTAAGGAGACACAGAGGAGGGCTGCAGGAGCGTGTGGAGTCAGACTGGCCCCATGGACGGGGCGAACACCGCTGCCCTCCTGGCACAGCCGAGCCTCCAGACTAACATCCCTCTCGCACCCCGGCCGCGCTGCGCAGACGTTTGCCACCTCTCCATCATGAGCCTTTGGCAGTCTGTCCTTCGGCTTTCCAGCAGCCCCGTCCACAAGCCACCACTCCCTGGGTGCGGATATTAACAACGTGCCCGAAGCCAGGCGGGACGGGCTGGGATAACCCACGGCACCCACGTGCGGTGGCAAAGGGCTTGCGAGCAAGGCACCGGGTGAACACAGCCCCGCTTCAGGCACGGCACAGCCCTTCAGCCCACAGCTACAACTTCTCAGCAACGTGACTAACCCACGCCAGAGCCTACCCCATCCGAAACCAGCTCGGTGGAAAACCGACAGAAGTGCACCTATAATTCCCTTCTCCCCAGCTCAATATCGAGATTCCCGGTCTATTTATGTAGCGTAACAAGTTACTGCCCAACTGGTACCTGGGCTTGGACCCTCTCACTGGGGTAAGCCAAGTCAAACCACTTTGCGTGGGCTCAGCGCAGATGCAGAGCACAGGACTACCGTACCGCAGTAACCTGTTAGGCTATAAATATATCTGTCTCTTTAAAGGCTGAGAGGTCTCCTCAAATTTCCTTGGTCTTCATCTTCATATCTAGTCACATCGGAAGATACCAGTGTGGGGAAACCACGTGTCAAGACCAGGTTGCTTCTTCCCTTCTTTCTGGCTTTTATTTAAAGAAAAAAAAAGGGGGAAAAAAAAAAGAAAAGAAAGAAAAATAAATGGAAACCGCAGGACTTCCCATCCGAGGTGCAGAAAAGGAGGAGCATGCAGTGAATCACGAGATATACAAACCACAAAACGTTAATACAGGAGAGAACACAGTTTTCCAACCTGGGCTTCAGCACGGATAGTTTCAAAGAGAAGTTTTTCCTGGGATTGCATGGAAATCAAACATACACAGGAGTGAGGAGAGAGGTGGCTTCCCCGAGACCCTCGCAAGATCCACCAGAGCTCGGGCAGGGCTGGGAAATGGTGGCCGAGTGCCAAGCGGGATGGGGAAGGAGAGGCTGGAGCATCTCCAGGTCAACAGCACCGGGTGAGAAGAGCCATTCCATCAATGCGGGGACAAACCTGGCAAAAACCTGCTTGTGGCAGCTACGGTAAGGACAGGAGATGGAGTTAATGGTGCGGCCGTGTCCACGAAGCCTGTAAGAGGTGGCCCGTACGAGTGGCTGGCACGGTTAGCTGTGAGGAGGTCAAACACCCTTTACCCGCAGCCACAAGCGCTCACAGAAGGTACTCTGTGAAGCGAGGGGGTCCCTTCCTCTGGCACTGATGGCAGGAGGAGGCGCGAGCATTACTAACGCGTAAGGGGAATGAGCTGCGGCAGCTATCTGGAAGATCAAAAGAGGAGGGAAGATGATTTGCTGGCTGGAGTTTAAAATATATCAGAGCCAAACAGCTTCTAAATTGAACCCTGGGCTCGTGCTGCCGTGACCCGTGGAGGGGATGGGCAGCTCGTGCTGAACAGTAGCCAGAGGAAAGGGGGAACCCAGCACAACTGAATCCAAGTGGTTTCACAATACCTGGTGGGAATCCAGAGGAGCCTTGATATAGCAACAGTATTTCATACTCCTATGCACAAATTAAAGCCACATTTTCAACCCTCTTTGAAATCTGTACGCGTAAGAGTAACTCAGCATATCAGCATCCCCACAAAGCGTATCCAAATTAAGCCCAGAGAGAGGGATGTGAGAAAGAGCTGCAGCTTCCAGGAACGGACAGGCTCAGAAGGAGGAAAGAAAGAGGATAAGGGAAGAGTTACTCCTGCACAGCAAACCAGACAACTGCAGGGGCTGCTGAACTCCCCCCTTTACCTTGTTACATCGGGAGCAGTGGTGGGGCGAACATGCTTCATGATGGTCTGGATCCAGTTGCGGCGAATGCCCGACGTCATGGCGGAGAGGGTGAATTCCCCTTCCTTTGTCTAGGGAGAAAGAAGGACCAGGTCAGAGCAGCTGATTGTACCCACCAGCACCTTCCCACCCCCCTCAATACCGCCCCGCACCCAGCCCTGAGCACCCAGTGCTGGGGCACTGCTTGCCGGCCGTGCGGAGGTCGCACCCAGCCCCTCCATCCCCCACCACGCTCACGGTGGGAATTAACATTTCTCAGCCATCAGACTGATGTTGCCATAGCTGAGACCGACAAAACCTTCCCCTTCCCCTCGATTTTTTGTGAACCAAAAAACTGCCTCTCAAACCCAAGGTGACACGTTTCCAGAGCTCGGCCGAGGATGCAGAGTGGCCTCTCTTAGGTGTTTCCCTTGCCACGGATGAGCATCCCCAAGCAGCAGCACAGCATGAGCAGACCCGTTGGCCGTCTGGCAGCCGGACTCTTCCTCCTCCCCACGTTTTACTTACGTGGATCTGGAAGCCGTAGTTTCGCTGAACTGGGTACTCAGTAACATCATAGCACGTGGATAAATCGATTTCTCCATCCAGGTCAGCTGCCTGGAGAGGGAAGAGGTAAAATAAGCCGTAATGCCTCGCAATCCTAGAGCGCGGTGGGCTCACAGGGTGGGCGTGCAGCAGGTCCTCGAGAAGCACAAAGCCCTGAAGAGCAACGCTCCAGGACCTTGGCATCTGCGAAGACAACCTGCCCAGGGTCAGTTTGGGAGCACCTGGGGCTCCCCTGGGTGCAGAGCAGTGGGTTGAACGCTGATGGGGAAGACACTTACCTCCTCCGCCACGGAATCCCGGTAGTATCTCAGGCTCTGGTCGGTCAGCACAAACCAGTGCTTCTTCCACTAGGAAACAACAAAGACGGGGCAGTTACAATCCTGCTCCTTCCCCTCCAGTGGAGCCCGGGCAGCTCGTCACAGGTCACCTGGCAGAGAAGCCCCGCAGGGAGGCAGCTCGCAGCCTCTCCCCTCCCAGATTCACACCCGGCTTCGCCGAGAGGCCCTCCAGGGGAAAGGGGAGACCCGAACAGGCAGCAGTGCAAGGGACACTGGGATGGTTTGCACTGCCAGGACCCCAATTTCCCCAGCGCTGCCGCACCGGCAGAGTGCCGGACCCTCAGCGGCACCAACCCTGCATGCAATGGTGAAACACCGCGAGAGCCACGGGGGCAGTTGGAGCCTTCCCATTAGCTCCACTGGCAAGACGATGCTTTTAGTGGCTGCACTTAAAGCCTTGGAGGGACCTTTTTTAATAAAAAAAAAAGCAGTAAAACATTCATGTTTTATCCGCAGTACCTAGAAATTGAATTGCAGACTATTCCTGGCCCTTGCTCTCTACAAATACGCCTTCTCCACGCTCCCAGCGAGGCACAGGCTTACCCAAGGCAGCTTTCAGTTAACAAAGCACGCGCTCCAGCAGCTGATTCCCCCACTGGCTACCTACAGCCGTGCCTCAGGGTCCCCGCAGCAGAGCCCAGGCAGAGGAGCCCAGCCCCTCATTTTCCCTCGACAGGCTGAGCAGGAGGGAAGGAAATCCAGGGGACGGGAATTTGCAGACAGCCACGGGCACCCACAGCGCATCAGCATCAGCGCCCGTCTCTAAGGGTCTGGTAGAGCAGCATGTCCCACATACCCTCCGGGAGCGGACAGGAGGAAAGCGGCAGTGGCTGCTTCCCTCAGTGCCAACTCAGAGGCATTTATTTACTTCTTGGCCTTGCCATATCCCCGGCGCTCAGGAGACTTTATCTGAGGCTCATTACTGACGCCAAAGAGGTTGCTGGGTCACAAGGGAGACGAGACTAATAGAGAACGGGAACACGAAACCAGTGCTGCTATCCAAGCTGCCCCGGCTCCCTAGAAACCCACGACACGATATCCAGCTGTGGGGCTTTGAAACCTCCCCAGGACAGACCATCAGCTATTCCCGCTCCAAGACAAACACCGTTTGCGCGGGGCTCGCACACAACCGCTGCTGCCTGGCTCCAGAGCTGCACCAACTCCCTGTCGCTGCTCTGCCCAAGCGCCTACATCTGGTTTCTCCCATCTGGAGCACAGCCCAATACTGATCTACCCTGCAAGGACATTGGGGCTTTGTCAGCACTGAGAGCAGCCCCATGCACAGCCGGGATGTCGGAGTGAGTGTCAGCTGCCAGAAACCGGCACCAACCGCAGCACCTAAGACTGACGCGAAGGGCAGAGCTTCCCCTGGACTCACCTGCCCATCCTCGTACTGCTTTGTCAACCAGCCCTTCTTGAAGTTCAGCAGGTCGGGCTGCAAGAAAGGAGAGAGGCGGTCAGAGGGGAGGGTGGAAGTGTCTGCACCCAGCCAGGGAGGAGGCAACAGTAGTGGCTTGATAAAACACAGCGCAGAAATAAAAGAGACCAGCAACAGTTAAATTGGATCATTATACTGCATGGAGCTAAATGTTTGCTCCCAGGAGGAACACAGACCTGCTGTATGGTTTCTTCAGGCTGTCCCTTTCCTAGCATTTCTCTTGTAATTTCCTACTGCTACACCAGCATCACAGAGGAAGCAGAAGCAAGGAATTAGCAAGACTGCAGGCAGTTTTGTCCCTCTATTATATATTACGAAAGAAAAACTGTGTGCTATTGATACAAGGCTGCAGGGTTCAAAACAAGGCGGAGTTCCCAAGGCTGGAAATACAGGGAATCCCGGCACTGCACCACCCAAACGACACCTGCTCTTTCCTCCAAAGCGGGTTCATCAGGGTGTTGAAGCTCTGAGAAAAGCAACCAAGACAGCGTGGGATAACTCCCGCCAGCCCTTCCTCCCAGCCCTGCCCGCGCGCGGGGAAGGATGTGGTGGAAATGCTTTCGCTCCCTCGAGGCTGAGCTCCTCCAGCTGCTCCATGTGCTGCAGAGCGGAGAAGGAAAGGAGAGCAGTGTGTGAAATGCAGCTGTAGCATCTGAAATGGGCTATTGCAAGGGGAGCAATGGAAAATTGGGGTCTGGAAGCCTATGCCATCCAACTTATGCTGTGGGATGGGACATCCCACATTTGAGTGCTCCCACGGTGGCAGGAACCCAGTCCCACTCCACAAAAACACAGGGGCAAGTAAATGCAACCTCGTCCTTCCCAAAACCCTAGAGAATCAGAGGAGGGTGCGGACAGATGCCAGCCTGGGCAGCCCTGGCTGTGACGTGGCTGCAGGCAATAAACCCACCGAGCCCCACCAGGACCTGCTGACAAGACAGTGATAAGCCACGGACAAACTATACAGAAAATTGCATTTGCAATGGCTACTCTGAAGTAGGCTACGAGAGCCGGGCATCCTAACCCCTGCCCTAATTTACCCTGAGACAGCGATACCACCACCCGCCTCCTTCTTCTCTGCCAAAGTGCAGGCGGGATCGCATGCTCGGGGTCTGGATACTATTAAAGCCCTCTCTTGTACTACAGGAGAGCATCAAGCAAAGAATCTACATTTTGGATCAAAAATAACCAGCTCCCAACCATGCACTTTGCAGAGAGGGAAAACAGAAGGACTGCAAGAGTTACAGTTGTTCACAGGCTTGTTATTTATCATCTGGGACAAAGCACAGGGCAAGAATCTTCTCCAAAAGCAGATAAATCCCTCTTTAGCAGCATTCATACTACTTTACTGTACCTCTTAGTTTCCTTAAAATTTAAGCAAAGGTGTAGAAGCAGCCAGAAAGGAAAGATGCTGCTAAAGCAGTATACGCAGGTTTCAGACTGGGCTGCAGCGAGACGCTACAGAAGCACCCAGAGCGGGAAGGTTTCTCCTGCTGGTCCCGCTCCTCCATGGAAACCCCTCTGCTTTCCTCCGAGCGCTCAGGCAGGAAGGAGAGCGCAGCCTTTGCCCAAAGCTGCAAAGCTGCTGAAGCATGAAAAGTTTGGGACCAGCTGCTACTGAAGGGTGTACGTATTAGAAACCAAAACCAGGTGGAGCACTTGATGGAAAAGGTACTCAGGCAGTGCAAGCCACAGCTCTACTGTAACCCACCCCGCCTAACAAGGGATGAACTCTCCTCGGCTTTGATCCTGACGGATAACCGATCTGATCTGACACAGTGAACCCAATGGGCAGGGGGGAGTCTTGCAACCATGGTTGCAAACCAGCAGGCATGCAGGTTTTTTCTTATGTTGCTACTTTTATAGCAGGAGTGGCACAATAAAGGTGTATTTAATGCAAGGAAAAGGTTTTCTTCCCAATGACTGCATGGTTTTCTTGCCTTCATTAGACGATGTGCATCGTCACTTGATGTGCACTTCTTGCACCTTTTTATTGCCACCAAGAATTTAAAAATCGCTCTTGTGGCTGTACAAGTCTACATGAAAAGCTACTACACAAATGCTAAGCTACTGCATTTTTCTGAGAAGTGCTTGAATAGAAGCTGTCTATCCCCGAAAAATGCAGCTCGTGTTTACAATGGCCGTGTAATCTTTTTGTGAGATTGGCAAGTGTATTTATTTTGTTCCTACAGAAGGGTGGTGAGTAAGAAGAGAGCATTTTTGTGTTTGTTCTGTACTGTTTGCCTCCAGGTCTGGTGAGCATTTGAAATATGCAAAGGGAGGAAAGCTCAGGAGGGCTGGTTCAGCCCTTCCTCATAGCCTTCGTCCCGCTCACACCCACCTGCAACTGCATAAACATCAAGGAAGCGGCATTAGAAAACTAGGCCACGTGTGAGCTCTCCTTAACACGCTAAGTGTGAAGCCAAGTCACCGAAACTGCTCCGAATCCAAGCGTATCCTATATCCTATGCGCTGGCTATGGGGAAAGCAGCAGACAGTCCGGTTTGCACTGGACCTGCCTGGGAAGGGCCTCTCACGTCCTCCCCCGAGGCAGAGGACACGGCCCCGGTGGCTCACCGTCATAGAGGACTCTGTGGACCTTCTGTCCAGCGACTTTGCCCGGCGATGCGGGGACAGAGGAGATGCGGACACATCCAGGATGGAGCCCACAGCTGCACCTTCGCAAGTGAAGTCCTGTGTAAACAACGTTAGCCCAGATCAGCGCAGGAACTAGGACAGCGAGTCCCACTCTCTTGGCTCGTGGCATAAAAATCCGCATATTTAAGGGGCATCTCAGGCTCAGAACAAGTGTCATTTCATTGGCAATACATTTTTTTGTCCTCTCAGGCATTAATCTGTTCCCAATATATCTAAGCGTATCTGGGACTCTCAAGACTGCGTGTTTCTTTTGTAACTTCACCCCATCCTGATGTGTCCTGCCATGCCAGATCTGAAGTCTCCCTCTTTCTATTTGGGAGGAAGGAGAAAAGACAGCCTGATTTTCTACTCTTGATCTGCAGCTGGGCCAAGGGAGCAGAGCAGCATGCAGCAAACCTGCACAAACTGAGCACACACAGCCGTTTGGCTCCTGCATGAGGGACTCCAGATCCCCTGCTCCACCCAGGGAGAAACCCTATAGCTAAACCCTATAGCTAAACCCTCTATCCTGGGCTGCCAGATCCCAGCTGCCATCCTCCAAACCCCATCCCGAGACCTCAGCTTACCCGTTTCCGCGGGAAAACCCTCTTCTCGCTCCTGCCCTGCCGCGTCTCACTGGAAAGGGCAGCACCAGCCGACACATTCGTCTCCATGTGCTCCGCGTTCTCAATATCTAATGCCTCAAATTTTTCAATTACCTGGGATCGCCTGGAAAACAGAGAGAAAGGGGAAACCAGAGCCGGTTTAAACACAGGAACAGCAACTGCGCTGAGTTGTACAATCCCACAAATTTCAGGCTGCAGAATTGCTCGACCCAGTGTTCATGCACACCTGGCTTTTGGTCCCTGTTTCTCTGCAAGCTCTAGCGTGCACAATTCCAGGGCAAAACGCCCCGATCTGACATGCACCGTTTTACCTGCAGCCAAAGTGGGGAAAAACCTCACGCTACTCATCTCCGCAAATATTATCTTCTTAAATATCTAGAAAAACCTTGCAAAACCAGCAATAACTTTTTACTTGTAAATTTGACAGCCCTTTGAGAAGCAGGGATTATTGAGCAGCTTTGGCTTAAGCTTTGGCTTTACTCTCCTGCACTGCAGCTATCAATGGCCCCCCAGGCCACAGAGCAGAGGCACATCAGACCACGCCGGAGTGCAGAGGTAATGGGTACGTATGGGTCACCCTGCGTGTTCACTGCAACAGATACCCTGTAAAAACTCAGCCCCACACAGTAACGTCCACAGGATTGTACTGGAGTGTCCGTAGGTGCCTCCAGACAACTGGTCTGGCTCACAGGGTGCACTAGCTGAAGAGGCATGAGGAGGTGAGGAGCACCCTGTGCAGGCACAGCAGGGCGTCCCCAGCGAAACCCCGGGGCTCCACCCTCCTCTCAAACTGGTCTGCAAATCTGGTATGGACAGCAAGGAGCACAACTTGGGCTCTCAGACACCACCTCGGTGGCCCATCACACCGTGGCACACATGTCTGCGAGGACGGAGGAGAACTATGACGAAATGTGGATGGAGCAGGAGACAACCCTGGACCAAACCCAAATGGGATGTTCCTAAGAACGAGCAAACAACAGGCCTTTGCAGGTGGAATTAAAAGTGCCATTTCAGCATGAAAAGCTGCTCACTGACCCACAGGAGAGGAAATACTGGAATTTTCAAAGGACCTGCTGGTGTCTTAAGTTTGCACGCCTGGGGGTTCGGCCAAGTATCAACCTCAGGTCTTTAATCACAACCTGGGAACGTGAAGCAATAACCCACTACCAACACACACGCCAGCTAAGCTCCAAGCAGTGAGGTTTAAAGCTCAATTTCGAACCTCCCCAAAAAGCTCAATTTCGAACCTCCCCAAAAAGCTCAGTCGGGGTGGGATCTCATCACAAAATTTGGACCCACGCGTGCCGCATCTAAACTCGGGGCTGCTTGTTCTGTGCGAACCTCTAATGTGCCTGAAAATCACAATGGCAACCACATGAGGGAAAACAGGTTGTCCAAAAAAAAAAAAAAACATTTTTAACACTTCCCACAAAAAGGAACAGCAGGTTAAGGACTCAAAAAACACGAGATGTTCAATTTTCAACCAACATTTGCACCAAATTCCATAAATGAGACTCTGAGCACATCACATCCCCCGGCGGGCTGGGGGCCTCCCCACTGCTGCTCAGAGCCAGGCTGCCAGGACCGGGTGCTGAAGCCCACAACCAAACTGGAAGGGACCAAATCGGTGGGGAAGACTTTGCTTTGTAAATTCAAATCTCTCTGATGTTTTTACGGGACATCTGCTCAGCCCCTGCTGCCTTCCCAGTTTGCAGACTGGGAGCGGGCAGATCCCGGGCTCGCGCAGAGCTCCCAATCCCCCTGGGATGTTCTGCTCACGAGATGTCCGTTCACAGAAGCCATCCTGTGGAGCATAAATCCACATCCTCTGTCCACCAATAGATGGGGAACTGTTTTGGAATCGTAATTTTTTAACCCTTTTTACACTGGCCCAGCCTTCTCTGAGTCTCAGTTTAGGAGGGAGTAAGAGGTCTGTGAATTAACATTGTCTGTGCCCTATTAGGTGAAGGCCTGAAGAAAAACAAATCAGGAGAAAAAAAAACAAAAAAACCCAACCAAAAAACATAAAACAAAATCAAAAGCAGGTTGATTTCTCATGAAAGGGGCTGCACCACCAGGTTGTTCTACGGCTTGAGATTGAGATGAGATGGTAGCGAAGCAGGCGAAGTAAAGGCGGACACGTCACACAGCAACACAGCAGGAGAAGGTGGAGAGCAACAAGACCTGGAAGAAAACAAGGCTGGAAAATGAATGAACAGAAGAGGAAATTATATATCTGCATCTACATACAAAACAAAATCAAAATCATTCCAGTAATTCGTCATTGAAAAAGGGAGGAGAAAAATAAATCACTGCAACCAAATCACAGCCCCAAGGGTTAATATCATCCGGATTACAGGAAAGAATCGTTTTTTTCCCCATTAGCTCAACATTTCAGAGAGGTTACTGCTAGAGATCCTGGGGGGACGGGAAGGGGAAGGGCTCTCCTCTCCTCCCCACTGTGTGGAGGAGCTGCTCCCTCTGAACAGCAGCTCTGTGTTGACAAAACAAGGCTGCAGACAGGTAGGAAGAAGCGTTTTAAAAGCTGCGGTGCCATTTAGTGCTTTCTCAACTACAAAGCTCGTCCCAAGGAGTTCCTCGGCCATGCAGGCTGTTAATCTTTTCCAGGCCACTAAACCCGAGCTGCAGATCTCGGCTGTTAGGTGGAGGGGTGTGTGCGGTGGGAAGGAAAGCTATAAAGACCAGCACGAGCTATCGGTAAAGTGATTTTCTTTGATTGGAAGAAAGGGCTTGTTTTTATTGGATTCATTCATTATTTAGCAGCAAGAAAGACAGCGAGTGTCAGGAAAAGGAAGAGGAATTTCCCCAAAAGGTCCACAAAACTGAAGAGGATAGTTATACAAGAAAAAAAAAACCCTGTACTTGGGAGAGCAGGCACTCCTCTCTAGGGGTAGAAGCAGCATTCAGAGCAGAGCCTTACATCTCAAGAAGCTCCAGAGAAGGAATTTGAGAAAGAAAAGTCTTTTAAGCGATTTCAGGCAGCTCTGCTATTTATTGAGGCCAGAAATATTCCTCAGCCCCCTGACCATGCTCCTACAGGAGATCCGGCAGGCGCCATGGTGGACTCTTGCCAGCGTGAGCAGAACATGGGGTCAACCAGGAAAGCCGTGGTTTTAGACACTGCATCCCTGGAAGTGTGCAAGAAAAGCCAAGTTTGCCAACCAGAATTCCCAGTGCTCCCCGGGGAGCTGCAGGAGGCAGGTGAGCCCGCAGCCGCACACCCGGAGGAAGGGGCTCCGAGTCTCTGCACCCCAAGGACTCCCCACCCTGACGGTGGTCTCCTTCCCAAAGCTGCTGACACCTTCCTGAGATGTGCCAGGATTTATCCCCGTGGCTGCAGAGCTCCGCTGGGATATGGGGAGCAGCATCCAAGGTTGTGCCTGCAGCCCTCTCCGCTGTGATTTTGTGTGCAAAACAGGCTTCAAGATGTATCCATGGGGTTCCCAAAGAGCTCCTCCTGCCCTTTTGCCCTGGGGATGGGTCTGAGGTGGGAGACCGGAGGCACGGCTCGACCTCTCTGGACGCAGACCCTCTCCCCCAGCCCGTTCGGGTCCCCCTGCGCGGTGCCGGCAGCCCTGGCCTGCTGGGTGCCAGCAGAGGGAACTCGCACTCCACTGCTTCGCCAAAATCATGGAGATTATCTTTTTTTTTTTTTTCTTCTGATTCATGATTCTGAGCAGCTGTGAGCTCAGCCGTCGGCATGGGGCGTGGAGTCAGCGTCAGGTATAAATGGTCAACACGGAAAATTTCCAGCACGGTCCTGGACATAAGTCATGTAATAATCTCTTACTATAAGGAAACAGGACAAGAAGCCTGAAAAACAGCTTTATCTGGAGCTAAGCCTACAGGTGCGTCACTCAGGATGCAGCACTGGGTACCTAAAATAATTCTTTTTCATCCATCGCTCCGACCCGCCCGCTGATTTACAGTGGGTAAACGGAAAACGGGAGAAAGAGCCGAAAATACCAACAGAATCAGAGCAAGTTCATCTGGCTGCTCTGAGAGATGAAAGGCCGATCTGAACGATGCCCGGCTGGCGCCTATGGGGTTGGCATGTAGGCAAGCGATTTCAGGCAAGCGTTCCCGGGCATGTTAGTGGGTTACCGAGAAGGATTATTAGAAATGGTGTTAAACCTGGGGGAAAAAGCTGACCCCACAGCACAGAAGTGAGTTATTGTATTTGCTCAACCTCAAACAGCAAAGCCTGAGATTGGAGGAGAAAAATGAGAGGGATATGTGGACTGGGTAAACTCAAATTTAAAAAGCAGCCAAGCCAAGCTGAGCAGGGTGCTGGCGAATGTTAATTCCCTGGTGCAACACTGGATTGCCTCTCCGTGCCCTCCCGAGTCCACCCGAGCTCCGGGACACACGGTCTCTCCACCCACACCACCCACAGGGGCCAATTCCCAGGTTACCGGAGGAGAAATCAAACATGCCTGTCCCAAAACACCCCCAGTCGAGCTGCCCCTGCTCACGGCACACTCCCCCGGCGCCGCGGGCCACGATCCCCCGCCAAACCCAGCCAAACCCTCCGGCAGATGGGGACCCCTCACCCTACTCTCTGCCACCATCTCCCTCCCAAACGCCGGATCAGGCTCAGCCCTGTGGGCAGCAAAACCCCGGCGCCCGGTGCAGCGCTCGCTGCTCTCCCTACACCCCTCCTGCTCTGACAAAGGCCCTGGGCTGACACAGGGCAATTTTTGCCAATACTGATAAAGCAATAAAAACCTGTTAACAGCCCCAGGAGCCCAGCCGGGCTGGGAAAAACAGATTTTCCCTGGGAAAAGGCACCCGCCAGCAGGCAGTGAGTGGGGCTGACATTAAAAAAGGACGGTCTCTGGCAGCAGCGTCCTCTCCCGGGCCCTGTTATCTGCCTGTAAATCTGCTCCTCCCTGTCCTCGGCTGCCACATCCCAGCTCCGTGCAGGATCCCAGTGCCGCACGATACCCCGCTGGGCTGGAGCGAGGGACTGTCGGCACTGGAGGAACACGCTGTCCTCTCACACTGGGGACACGCTCTCAACCACACCTGAGCCCACAACGCTGCACCAGTTCAGCCTGCAAACCAGCAGTCACCCGCCCTTCCTCAGCCCCGTCCCCAGCCGGGGTGGCCAAGGGACCCGTGTGGCATCCTTCTCCTCCATCCCAGGGAAGACCCCGTTCCCAAGGCAGAGAAAGCCAAACTCTTCTCCTTTATTCCCAGTCCAGCACTCGCTGCTGGAGCTGGGCTGGGTTTGGGATCCTCCTGCCAACCGGCAGCACGGGCGCAGAGTTGCACCGTGCTTCCCAGACCCGCTCCCAGCTCTCGGAAGCCAGGCTGGAAAACAGTCCTTTAGGGGCTGGGAAGAAACGGATGAGAAGCGCTCGCTGAAACCGTGCGAGAGAGAACATGCCCGGAGGAAAACCAGGGCAAGAAAATCAGACTGGCAGGCGGCCCTCTCGCCCAGGGCCCGTCTCCCCGTTTGCTCCGCTGCCCTCACCGCACAAACGCGTCTCTCCCAGGGCAGGTCGAGCCCATCCTTCGCCTCGCCCGGAGAGCGCCAAACCCGCCGGTGCGCGGCGCAGGCGCGCGCGCAGACACCCTCCCCGTCCTCCTCCGCGCTAAGCTGTTTTGCAGCCCGCTGCGCCCTGCCTCGGCGCTGCACCCGCCTCTCCTCTCCCAGATTAACGCCGTGACATTTTGAAACCTCTCTCAGCTCATTAGGCAGTTGCGTAACGCACCCGGCACTAACACCATTTAGAGAGCTAACCTAATTAACGGTGCCAGCTGCCAGCGTGTGCCGCGCCGGGGATGGGATGGGGAGGGTGGGCTTGCTTGCCAATGCGGCCACTGAACATCACCCATCCCAGCTAGCCGTTCCCAAAGCAGCCAGGCAGGGTGACACCTGCCCGCTGGCACTACTAAGGACATCCCACCGCATCCCACCACCTGGGCGGTGTGGGTGGGTGTTCTTACACCTAGGAGCACTGGAATACAAAGGGGCTTCACCCGGCAAATCTCGCCTGCTCCGTGCGGGGCTGCGGCAGGGACCCAGCCTCGCTGCCGTTGCAAGCATGCAAGGAGGAGATCAGCCACTCATCCCTTACCTTCTCTCATTGCCAAAGAGCCGGGCCACTTCTTCTCTCCCAGGGCTACGGGCCCGGGTTCTCCGCTCTAGCCGCTTCCTCTCCACCTGGAAGGCCTCACGATTACTGATCCTAATGGCCTTGGGAACGTCGGCCAGGGTGGTGTACTGCCGGCTGGCTTTAAAAGAAAGGGGACGCCCCGATTTTTCAGCTCCCCTTCCTACATCTCTGCTGCTGGAGTCCTTGTGCATGGGGCAACTGCTCTTCGAGTCCAAGGAGTTCAGAGAGAAGCTGTGAATCATTCGGTCGCCTGATCGAGTACCTGGGGAAGGAAAGGGCTGGGCATGCTCCTGCGAGGGCGATTTGGGATAACTGTACCTGTTGTTCGGGGTGCTGGGGCTGGGCGGGCTCGGCGGGGGCGGCAGCTGCTGTTCTTCCAGCTTCGAGTCTTGCTTGGTCTTCTCCAAGGAAAAGTACCCGCTCTCGACACGCGTCTTCCGCCCACAGTCTATCCGGTCTCCGTTCATGGAGCTCTCGTCTAAAGGACAGAGAAGTCACCGTGCTTGGTTTCAAGCCCAAGTTCTGCTTTTAACAAAACATATCCTAATTCCACCCAGGACAGGGGCAGGAAACGAGAGCAGAGATGTCCTGGGCCCCAGCCCCATGCTGTGCCACCTCTCACCCCCTTGGCTTTTCCACCCTGACCACCCTTCATGCCAATGGGAATAGCGGGACAGTCTGCAGGGAACTGGGGATACCAACCCTTGGGTCGGCCTTGCACAGATCAAAGACCTAAACCTTCAAACCAAGAAATGGATGGCTGCAGTCACTGGTCTGCACCCGTTTCCATCTCTGTCCTTCCCACCTTAGCATCCACCACAGCTCCGTGGGCGCAAGGCGATGGACACCTCACTCCTGGCAGCCGGGAGCGGGTGGGAAGCATCCCCCATCCGAGCGGGCAGATAAAGGAACCGGCCACAGCGCATGGGACCTGTCCGCGGCTGCAGCAGGAACAGTCCACAGCCCCTATTGTTCCAGGGAGAACAATGCTGCAGCCCCGGCGCCTTCCAGGGACGCATCGGGGAGACCAAATGTAAACAGGGCCCTGACGCAGGGGCCGGAGGAGGAAGCGGTGCTCAGGGTTTGGCAGCCCCAACAGCCGGGCTGAGCGCAGTGTGGCCCCGCGCCCTCCGGGTGCCCCAGGCGGGGATGCAAAGGGGCTAGAAAAGACATTTTTCCCCTCATTTTGGCCCCAGCATGAGGGCAACGCCGCTTGCAAGAGCAGGCAGCTTCGTCTCCCTGCCGGGGCAGGATTGGGCCCCACGCTGTGATTTTCCAGCATGTGATGCAAATTTTTTCCTTCCTGAACTTTCAGCCCGTAATGCCTCACTCCGGTCCCTGCACAGCAGGGACCAGGTCTGCCTCCCACTCCTTGCTGGGATGCTCCGGGAACTGAACCCGTGGAAAACTTTTCCCTGTACGGTGTTTTTTTGCTGGCTCAGCTGCCTGAACCAGGTCACCACAGTGTCACACCAGCGCTGGCACCCCCGTCCCTCACCTTCCTTGCTGTCCAGCGCAGGATCCTTCAGGGAGCTGGCAGCCCCGGCCTGGCCTTGCACGGGGCTCTGTGTTGGGCTGATGCCGCTGCCCCCATCTGCTTGGTCTTTGCCCCTCATTTCTTCCTGCCAAAGCGTGGACTTGGTGGCAGGAACCTTCTCCGCGCTGGGGATGTTGCTGCTGGTCACAGCCATCTTAGCAGGACCGGGCTCCTAAAGAGAACAGGGAAGAGAGAAGGGTTAGAGGGGTTTGTCGCAGCTCTGCACCCAGGGTCTCCATCGGGCTGTCCCCGGAGGCGTGAGTCCCACATGGCTCAGGTGCTGGCCATGACGCGTGCCATGATGGGACAGGGATAGGGCTGCTCAGCCATGTGCCACCACCACGTTCCCAAAGGGACAAGCTCGCAGGTGGAAACCCTGCCCCAGGGCAGCACAGTGGTGGTGATGGGTCATGACTTCCTCACCCAAAGGGACCATCGCTGCTCTTGCAGTGAGAGGAAACATCCCTCACCGTCCCTCCCTGGGGAGGGCTCCCGAAACCGGTCACACCTCCCCACGCATCCAGCTGGGAAAAGATCCAGAGCAAAGGTGAGCCGACAAACGAAGGAGACCTTCGGCCGGGCGCTGCGGCAGCAGAGGGGCTCGCTGGCTTTGTTTTTGGATAGGACTTGCCCCTCCCGGTGTGGCGTGCAGGACGCTGCGGCCACTGACACGTAACTCCTTGGGAAAAGCTCATTTCGTGCTCGCACAGCCCAGTCCTGAGCAGAGCAAAGCCCTGGCACTTCCTCGGCGTTCAGGGTCCTGTGCAGCTCTGCTTACGCTCCAGCACAGCAACTCTTCCCAAAAGCCACCCGGTGCACGCATAGGGCTCTGCACCCAAATTCATGTGCAATGCTGCAGGCCCGCAGAGAAATGGGTCTGGCGGGTCCTGACTCACGGGGAACCTGGAAATGCCCCCCTTGCCTCCGCCAAAACCCAGTTTGAGGTGACAGCGCATCTTCTGTAATTCATGCAAATAAACACAGCATTCCCCATTTCCCTCTGCACGTCCCCGGTCCTTCTGCACATCCCCGGTCCCTCTGTGGGCTGGCTCGTGGGCAGCCACTGCCTTTCACGAATACAGACCATCACCAGGCTTCTCTCCTGGGTCCCACTTGCCAGGACTGAATTTTCTCAGTGTTATAACTAACATAAAAAAAGAAAAAAGAAACCAAGCTAAAGGACATGGGATGGAGGAGAAAACTAATTCCTTGCCACCAGCAGCCACGTTGTTTGTCACAACTGGTTTGCTTTGGGCCACCGATAAAAAGAATAAAACCCAACCGGTGCTGTACTCCTCGCGGGTGCTTTGGCTACCTAACAGGCTGCCTGTTTTAAAAAGGAAATACACCATCGCATTGAGCTTTACGCTATTTTAAAACCATACCCATCATCTTAAATGCTTCTCTAGCTAACGAGGGGCTCTGGAGTCCATCAGGTGATGAATGCCATTTTGGTGGCCGCAGCCCGGGCCGCCCAGGTTCGGCACACACCCCAAAAGAGGCAGCAGCTTTCACAACTCGTTTAGGGTTTGGCTTTGCTCGCCAGCAGATGCTTTGCTGTTGTCGTATTAAGCTTCTGCCTTAGCAGATTATTTTCCTTAAAGCCGCCAATAAATCAATGACAATTAACCCCCCTCCAAAGTCTCTGGATTGTGGGAAGCTTCCCGGCTGCTTGTTCCCTTTCCCTGGAGCAGGGGGAATCCAGGAGCATCCGAACCAGCAGCCACGGGCTGGGGACACAGGCTGCCAAGAGTGTCCCCTCTGTCCCCCCTCCCGGGTCAGCAGAGCTGGCGGTGGGTTTTAGCCCTGCACCTCCAAATCGGCATTCGCCGGGCTGTGCCGGAGCCGCCAGGGGATCTCCCAGGGAGCGGGTCCTGGCTCCGCGCACAGCCACAACAAGCAGCAAATGACCTCAATTTTAAAAAAAAAAAAATCCCCTTGGAAATTTCACTCTAAAGGAATGCAGTGTTGGAGGTAAACGATCCAGAGTTCAGAGGCATCCTGCTCGAGGGGATGCTGCTTGAGCAGGCGGTCGGACCACGCGATCTCCCAGGGCCCTTCCAGCCTCAACCTCTCTCTCATTCATTGATCCGAAAGCCCAAAGCTAATCACCAGCTCAGGATATAGATTTTTATATATTCCTTACACACACCCCCATATAATTATTTGTAGATGTGTATTTAATTAGACAGAGCTATGAGGGCCAAAAGTGGTCTATAAGCAAGTAGAGAAATTAACTCTTTGCTGCTCAGCAGTATGAACAGCTCCAAAAAGGAGCGTGGACCATAATCGGCAAAAACGGCCTCCAGTTGTGTTAAGTATGTCTGGGCACGCTCTGCTTACCCGAGCCTGCCGCACCCCTGTGCAAACCCGTCCTGCAACAGAGGGTAGTGCCTCAAATCCCAGATTTCAGCCTCAAATCCTGTCTCAATTTCCCAGGGACAGCAGGAAGGCAAAGGCAGCGAGCCCAGTCTCTCCCACTGCCGGAGCACGGCAAGAGCTTCAAGAGCAACCTGCCCTTTTCCCCTAAGACTGCAACCTCCTAGCAAAGCAAAGTTGAAAACACCTCTAGGACCGCACCTAACAACTCCTGTCCAAAAATCTGCAGTTGGAGTGATCTTCCCAGCTTCGCCTGCATTGCTCCCATCCCGGTGATTTTGCAGGGGGAAGATGCAAAATGATGCGGGGAGCTGAAAATGGCCCCAATGCCCCAGGAGTGCCTGGCTGCAGCCAAGCTCTGCTGTAGCACAGACAAGGAAAAGCTACATGGGAGTGAGAAAAAGCAGAAATATCCATTGCTTTAAATATTTTTTTTTAGATCACAAAGGTGTCCGTCCCTCCCTGAGCAGCTCTCAGACATGATCCGCTGCCAGATTAGCAGGCAGCCGTCTTTAGAAAGAAATCAGGCTTTCTCCACCGGCACAGGGAGAGCGAGCTGAACAGCAGCCAACTTCAGGAGAAGCCATTTCACAGAGGGGGATTTGGTGCTGATTTTCTCCCCTGCATCCTCTCTCCCTCCCCGGACCAGCCGCCTGCATCGGCACGATTTGAGAGACAGAGGAAAGATGCTTCTGCCTTTGCAGGTTGCTCCTGAGCGCCTGACACAGTGCAGCATCCGTCCAGCAGCAGGTCCCACATGGAGGATGGTTTTGCAAAAGTGAATTTGAGTCTTCTTCTGATGCTACGGGGCCAGGAGCGATGGGGTGGCGAGGGTGGAAGGAGGGTGGCAAGCGGGACGGGGAAAAGTGCCACCAGGCTCCATGCTCACCCCATCCCCAAGCACCTGGGGAGCCCGTCCACCCGCGGGGAGCCAGCATCCTTCCCGCAGCCGCTTCCCTTATTTGGTGCTCAGGAGCTCGAATCCTGTACGGTTTCCAAGAAGTTGCCATGGTGATGAAATGTAACCCAGAATGATGTTTTTCTGGCTCTGCGCCCCTTCTTCTCTCTGCTCCGTCCCCCTCCTGAACCCAGCCTGTATTTAGCGTTGCGACAGGGATGGGGTGAGCATCCCTGCCCTGCTGCATCAGCTCGCTGGGGCGCCCCGAATGCGGCAGCCCCCTCCCTGGGGCTTGAGGACAGGCAATTCATAACACGCCAGCTCTTGCCCATGGAGGAAAGAGGCAGCTTCCCTGGAGGATCACCAGAGCCAGCACTTGGGCTGTGACAACCCCAGCCCTTGGCAGGGGGCGGCTCAAACCTCCAGCTTGGTGTGCAAAAAAGGATCATCTTCCCCCTAATTTTTTTTCCCATTGCCCAGAAGCTCTTTATCCGGTGCAGTGGTGGAAATTTGATTCAAACAAATGCCGTACAAAACCCACCCATGGCCCAGTTTGCACGAGGATCATGCTGTCGAGTTCATTGAAGGGGACCTGAAAAACAGGGCTCAGGGGAGCCCCGATGTTGTTTTCAGTCCCCCAGTGCCACAGCCTGGCTCGGCTGGAGGAACCCTCCCAGCCGGTCCCCTGCGGCAGTGGGACGCGCGCCCGGAGGTCAGGCGGCCTCAGGGACACGGCTGTTCTCAGCCCCGGCGAGGGACAAGGGTGGCCTCGGGGTCACGTTCCCCATCTGTGGGATTCTCCCCCACTCCGGCCACGTGGGAGCCCAGAAGGAACGAGTGAGTCACGGCCGGCCCCGCTTTTTACCATTTATAGTCAAAGTGAGCACGAAGCCACCACCGGGTCCCTGGAGAGCCCGGCTCCGGCCCCCGGAGCTCCCAGCCTGGCCCTGGCCTTTAGTATTTTCCTTTCATTCCCATTATCTCTGGGGTCATCTCAAAGGGGGTAACCGGAGCCCGATGGAATTTCATCCTGTTTCTGCCGAAATGGCCCGTGAACGGCCAGCACCTCTTCACGGTCCCCCTTGGGGACCTCATGGCTTTGCGGCCGCTCTGGGGACAGGGTGTGCAGGGCCAGTGCCACAAGACAGTGCCCAGGGGACAAAACATGCCCCCAAAGGAGCCAGGAAAGCAGCAGCAGCAGCGTGTGACCCTGGGAAGTGATGACCAGGAAATTAATTCACGCTGTCCTGCTGCTCTGGCTCGCCCCAGCTCTCACCCTCCGTGCAGGCAGCATCAGAGGGCCGGCAGTCCGCCACTCCGGATGGTTTGGGGGGATATTCCCCGGGAGCAGAGCAATGCCATGGCCCTGAGAAGGAGTCAAGGGACCGAGAAACATTGTGTGTCCCCCTGGGATTACCTGGGGAGTTGGGGGCTCTACCTTCCTCTTCTTCTTCTGATTCTGCTTGTTTGTCCTCGGATAGACTATCAGCATCTCCAGCCACCTGCAGGCAGAGAAAGCAAAAGATGAGGTCTGTGCCGAAGAGCAGCACGCAGGGATGGGAGCACCACTCGCACTCAACCACGGGCTGTAACGCAGTTTCCCACAGGCTGGGAACCCCAAAGCTGTTTCCCCCCACCAGGGTGGCTCTGACCACACTGCCCGGGGAGACACTGCCCCATCCCATGCCCAGGGCAGGCTGCCTGCGAGCTCCAGAGATGGAGCATCCGAATTTCAGCCCTAAACCCAGCCCTCAAGGGTTTGTCACTTGGCTGTAAGCACAACCCTGAGCTGGAGCTGGGCACAACAGAGGAGCTCAGCTTCTCCAACCTGGTCAGGGTCAACATGGTAAACAGTACCCAGAAATCATCCCAACTGGCTCCTGGGGGAAAAATGAGGCAGGACAGGAGGGGAGGAGGGATGACCCCAGGGTGCTTTGGCTCGAACCCCACTCAATGCAAGAGCGAGGCCACAGCCAAGGATTCAAGGATCCTGAAAGATCCTGAAAGACAGCCGAGAGGGACAGAGCCTCCGGCAGGACCTTCCCCCTTCAGCGATGCCAACACCCGCACACTGCACACAAAGCGCTTTTGTCCAAGAAAGAGCAGCGTGAACTTGGCATCGAGAAGTCCGGCCCCTGCACGAGTCGCTTGTTTGGGGGACCCTCCTGTGCCCTCCCACCGCACAGGCCTGACGACCTGCCCCTGCATCTCTGTGATCTCCACGGGGCTCCATGGATCGCTGGGAAACATTCCTGCTTCAGATGTCCCTGCTTCCCTCTCCTGTTCCCCCACTTCACACGCTGCTGCTGTAAAGCCTTTTGAGATGACCACATCAAGTGGGTTTTGGTTAAGCAATAAATGCCAGAAGCATGCAACGAACGTAAAACAAATTCTCCCCCGGCCGGGGAAATCTTCCTGTCGTGCTGCAACTGCAAATGAAACCCGCCTGGCTCGGACCCAGAGTGGGACTGTTTCGGGATGATTAATGCTTGCAGTCAGGAGCAAATGCACTGCTTCAAAATCCAGTGCCGGGCCAATGAACAATAAATCAGCCCCACCTTGCTCTGCAATGCCTCTCTCTCCTGCGTGGCGGGCAGGACCAGCAATAAAAGGCCGAGCTGCGAACCGGGGAGAGGGAGAAGAGAGCAGGGCATGGGGGCTGGCCATGTTTTGGGGCATAGCCATCGCTCCTGTCTTGGCTGGAGGAGAGGAGCCAGCTCCCCCCGTGCCACGACTCCCCTGTGCCTCTACACCCTGGCTCCGCCGCCGCTTCAACCCCACTGCTGCAAATAGGGCCAGAAGGGCGGCCGTGCTGCCGCAGGACAGGTCTGCCGGCCAGAGGTGGTGCACGGAGGGGGAATCACCCATGCTCACGTGTCTCAGCAAAGCAGAGAAGTTTCAACGCACGAAAATATGTGTCTGATCAAAATCCTAAGCTCTTGGTAGAAAAATGCCTATTTCAACCAGTATTTACCAAAACGGGGGGAAGTAACAATCAAAGAAAATGCTCGGAAACAGAAACCATCTCAAAAGCACTGACTCTGCTGCTGCGAGGGCTCGGGCAAGCAGGAGACGCTGTGCCTCAAGAAGAGTGGGAAAGAGCAAGAATTTCATCCCTTCAACTTTCTGCTCTAGTTTCAAATGTCAACAAATTCTTGGAGGGAGGTACCAAGCTCCAGACATCCCACATGGGAAACGCTCGCAGGTGAGCACTGTCGCAGTCTGTCGCTGCATGCCGGTGGCTCGGCTCTTGCACAGCTCTGCACCCCCCACCAGCACCAGCTTCAACCCAAGCCGGCATGTGAGCGATGGACAAGGATGTTTCTAGGTCACCATCCAACACCTGGAGTTGGGAAATCTACTGTGATTTGCTCACTTTAGTGGCCTCATCTTCAGCGTTGCTGAGCAACTGCATCCCAGTGGCACGCGCTCCTATAAGCGATGGTATTTTAATCGTCCTCAGAGGTCAGATGCTCCACTGGGACCAAGGGGGGTGGGCTGCATCCACACCTTCTGCCAGGCTGCCCGCAGGGAGCGAGCGGGGTGAGATGGGTGCTGCGAAGGTGAGTCTGAATCAGGATGCTGTAAATGCAGAGCGGGCAGCCCCAGGAGGCCATGTCTGCCCAGGGATGGACAAGGACCAGAGAGCGTATGGTGCTCAGGGTCGGACGTGTCAGCCCCGGGACTATGGGACCTACCGCTGGTGTGGGGATAGGACCTGCCCCAGTGGGCTGTGCATACACTGTCCTAAAAGCACCATGGGGTCACTCCAGCACCCATCGGCTTCAATCTCATCCTGGTGTTCACCCTGCGGCCAAGCTTCTTCCCCCGGCCAGTAAATAGCTGCTTTCTGCAGGGGCTGAAGCTGCCACTGCCAGCCCAGGAGCACCTCGGCATCAGATGCGCCCTCTGAGCAGCCCACAAATGCACCGGCGTAGCTCAGCTCGCTCCTGGAGGTAAACGCCGCTGGGAGCAGGATATTGCCCAACGGCAGACAACAAAACTGACTTGAAAACGGTGGCCTTCAGAAGTAACGAGTGACTCAGAAGCATCTCAGCTCCAGGGCCTGGCCAAGGCTCCTGGCAGAGGCTGAGCTTCCTTGAGCACTGGCTCTGAAAGGTAACCGGCACGTTGGGAAGCCGCAGGCTCCAGCATGGCACAGCCGAGCATGTGCGCTAGATGCAGAGGAAGGACTTAAATCATCCACCGCCACACCGCTCTCCACTGAAGTCAGCGCTCACGCTCACACCATAAATCTGGTGGTTCAAGGGGTGCTGAGGCCACCGCTCTGCTGCACAGCACCAGGCGATGGCAGGGGTCCGCCAGCCAGGGGGCGGGGAAGGGGAAAGAAACCCCATCATTGTCAAAAAGGTGGAAAGAGTGGAGTTGACAGCGAGACAGCAGCTACACCTGGCCCCCAGGGCTGTCCCTGCGGCAGGCAAGTAGTCAAGGGCAGTGGGCCAGTGGGAAAGGTCCCACCCACCCTCCTCTTCCTCCCAGTATAGGGAAGAGCCCTGTGGCAGCTCGGCCCCGGACCTGCACTCACCCACTGATGATCTCCTTGTTCTCGGCCCGGATGAAGTGCTCCTTCTCCGGCGTCAGGATGCACAAGGAGAATTTCTGCCCTGTCCGGCTCTCCCCATCCACCACATCCGTGCACTGGTTCATGTTGATGGTGCCCTGTGGGAGGGTGGTCGGCTGCGAGAGGAAGGAGAAAAGAGTAATGTTTAAGGACAGAAGAGCAGATGAGTGCAGAGTTGAGCCTTAAAACCTCTCCTGGTGGACACCAGGACCCTACACACCGAGATGCTCTACCCACCAGTACCCAGACCCATCCGTGCGCCGTGCCGGCATGCAGCAAAGCCCGGTGCTGCACATCTGGGGACACAGACCAGCAGGTATGACTCCTGCCAGCCCGGTCCAGCCCACCCCAGTCCACTGCTGCCAGCAAGACGCTTCTCCTATGCCGAAGACCCAGGGAAGGATGGCTGCCCCGCTACAGCATGGGGACACCAAGGCAAGGCACCCAGTGGCCAGCTTTGGGTTCACAGCTGCAAACCACCTAGGGTGGTGGGGTGGCACCTCGGGACAGGGGGTGGCAAAGGCCCCACTGCCCTCAGCACAGGATGGCTCCAGCACTATAGACAGACAGACAGACGCACATGCCAGATTTCTCCCATTAAAGTTAACAAAACATGGAGTTTGCCAGGGAGGGACCGCAGCATGGAAGGGACCTTCTTCATCTGACGGGCTTTGCAAACACAGTGTCACCTCCCGGCCCCCTTGCTCCAAGCAGACACAGTGGAGTGGGAGAGGCAGTGGCTCCCCTAGCCCGAGGGGACATGGAGGGACCCAGAGGGGCGTCAGCACTGACAAGAGCTGACAGGTCCATCTGGAGCGGCGCCGGCTCATCCGATTACAGCACGGCCACCCGCTCTCGGTGCATGGCGCCCGCAGCCCTCCCTCCCTGAGCAGCGATGCCATTGTCTCCCCCATCCCCAGCCTGTCTGTGCCCCGCCAGGCTCGGTGACACTGGGGTCCCCCATGCACCCTGGTGTGAATCTGCACCCGGGGCATAAACAACCGGGTGGAGGGACCCCTCCAAGATGTCAACGGCACCGAAGGGGCACCCAAAGCAGCCTGCAGCCACCTCCTCACCCTGCCAAAGCCTTCCTGTACCATCCAGATGGCCGCGACAACAGGGGGATGGATTTTTGGCAGATGCTGTTAGGGTTTTTACCATGGAAACTGGCTCCCCTGCCAGTAAAACCCCTCCGAAAGCAGTCTGTGCCATGCAAAGAAGGGGCAACTGGGGAGAGCTTGATGGCCCCGGCCTATGACCACAGGAAATTCAGATCAGCCCCCCCAAGGCCTCCAGTTTACCCATCTGTGGGCCATGGGAAGTAGCCCCCTTCCCCAGGAAAAGGGCTTTTCCTGCAGCTGTGTCCCCTTGGGTGCCAGCCCAAAGGTGGCATGGAGCCATCATGGGCACTGCAGCAGCCGTGCCCAGCACGGGCACACAAACAGGACCGGTCGTACATCACAGACACCAAAACCTCCTCTCTTCCTTTGTGGAAACCAGCATCGGCATCCACAGACCCCACGGGATGGAGGGAGGGAAAGCAAAGCCGAGCCCAAACCCCCCGGCACGTCGCTTGCACAGCCGCCCGCCCTGCACCGCCGCGGGTAGTCGGCTCCTAAGAGGATTTTTTGTCTTAGACAACAAAAATAAAACCCTATTTTCCGGGAGCTATAAAAACCCGACGGAAAAACTTTCTCCTGCTCCAAGTGGAGTCTTAGAAACGTTTTTGTCTCACTGGCCTTCGGCACAGCCAAGGTCTCCAGGACTGTAAGGTCTGGGACCGACCCCCTTCCCCACTCAGAGAATTTTTGCACCAGGGAATACAACCAGAATGGGGAAAAAAAGGGGATGAGGGCACCTCCAGGAGGGAGCCCCAGTCCCTCACGGGGACCCTGGGCCACTCGGTCCCTCTTGCCACAGGCACCCCTGGACTCCCAGGAAGCCCCGCAGGGATTTGTCAGGGAGCTGGCACAGGAGGAGAGGAGGAGACAGACAGCTCCCTGCAAAACCCGCCCGCTCTCCTCTCTCTTCAACCCCACGGCAGTGTTCAGGGCGGCTTCCCCCGCTGCTCACACCCAGCCCCGACCCAAGCGTACCTGGAGCAGAGGAGCCGGTTTGGGCCCCCCCCACCGCCAGGCCGGCCCTGTGAAGTGGTTTTGCTGCACACCCCTCCTCGAGAGGGTGAACATTGGCATCTCGCACAGCCCGACGCATGGGTCCCCGTCCACCATCGTGCCTCCGAGCCAGGACGCCAGGAAAAGGGGCTGCGAGCAAAGCTGGGACTGTCCCTCTTACCCCTGCGGCCAGGGACAGGATGGGCACCAGGGATGAACCCTCCACCCCACGGCAGCCCCCCTGCACCCCGACACCTCTCGGCAGCAGATGAAACCTGACGGACCAGCAGCCGCGCTCGCTTGGGATGTAAATTCCTTTACACCCTTTATTTCCTTCCTTGGAGGCAGCGCAGCCACTTTGAAGCAAAGCAAAATGCAAATGGTGCCAGGTGGAAACACACGCGCGCACATGCAAACTCCATCGAGGAAAAGGACGGGGCTCGGGCAGCACTGCATCCCGGCAGCGCCTCGAAACCGGCCAGGGGTCCCCAGCGAAGGAGCTGGCGGTGGCACACGGCTGCTGTCCCCGTGGAACCCGGAGAACAGGGAGAGCCCTTGTGTGCCGAAGCTGTGGGGGTGTGGGAGTAGAGGAGATGGGAGCAGCTCTGTAGGAGGGAATGAGGACACACGGACCCCTTGACCACCTCCGAGCGCCCGCTTCTGCACTGGGAGAAGGTCTCAGGGCTGGGGATCCCCGGGGAAGGACAGGCAGGGCTGGTCCCCAGGCTGGTGCCAGGGCAGGGAAGGACTGTGTGGCTCCGGCAAGTGGAAGGGAATACATTAATGCAAAAGCAGGGAGGTGTTACACAGCAGAGACACCAAAACAATAACAAGGCTGGGATTTCAACCAGCCCTTTGAAGAGCAGATGCTTTGATACAAGGTCGAACCCAGCGTCAGACCCCGGGGCCACGGGGAGGCTTCGCGTCCAGGTGAGGCAGGAGTGGATGCTCAGGCTCAGCTCCAGCTCCAGCTGCTGGATTC
Source organism: Anarhynchus alexandrinus (assembly GCA_008711295.1). NCBI lineage: Eukaryota > Metazoa > Chordata > Aves > Charadriiformes > Charadriidae > Anarhynchus > Anarhynchus alexandrinus. The sequence continues at coordinate 134,503 of VUYV01000455.1, forward strand.
TGCCGGTCCCCGCCTCGGGGACAGCCCCGTCCCCAGGTGCTGGCCCTGCCTTCGCCACTTCCCATGCTGTTGTCAATGGGATGGAGCACGCAGCTACCCCGTGACTGGATCTGGTGCCCGGGTGTTGGAAGCACAAGAAGGTGCACCCGCAGAGGAGACACCATCACAGGCACCACCACGAGCAGCAGCTCTCCTCGGTGCCACCAGCCGCCTCCAGCCCGGCGAGCGGAGCAGCCCCCTGCCGCTTGCCAGCGCGGGGAAGGCAGCACCCGCATGATATGAGCAACTACAGCTCTCCACACTGCCAGTATGAGCAGAGGAACCGGAGCCAAGAAACAATCACGTTGCTGTTTCCCTCTGGTATGACAGATCCATATTTACACACACACATGCTTGCAGCATTCCCCTTCCATACTACACAAAGCCTATAGTACGCTCTCCTCCTCCGCCTCCTCTGCCTTCCCGGGTGCCCAGGACATGAGTGACACCATGCTCTCCACATCCACAACTCCAGCAGCCTCCAGACAAGATACAGGGACCTTTGGATGGATGCTCTTAGGATGCAGAGCCCAGCAACTGCAGCATCCTCCACCTTGGACAGTGGAAAGGAGGGAAAGAAAGAATGGGGACCTCTTACAAGCTCAAAGGAAGAAATCCCAAGCAGGGCATTACTAGGGAGACCCAGGTACTGTGGCAGGAGGATGCTTTGTGGGCGATGAACTCCCAGACGCAGGGACTGATGCTGTAAGTCAACAGTTTATCTGCATGAGACCCTCATTTCCATACGGTTTTCCAGGGCTGAGGTAGAAATACAGCATTATTTAGACTCAAAAATTTCCTAATTTTCTCCAAGTACCTTCCCCATTGTTTCTAACGTGTGCATCGTAGGGGCTCGATTCAAAATACAATGGAGCTTCGCTCAGCAACGGCACACAAAATGTTTTCTGACCAGGTAACCCCGTGGTCAAGCTTCCGAGGAGCGGCTCTGCCACGGCCTCGGTGGGACACGGCCAATGCCCATGCCATTCTCCGGGGCTATTACACAACGTGGGTTGATGAAATCTGGAACACAACCTTTAAAGAAAGGCGATGGGGCAGGGGGAGGAGGAAGCTAAACAAAAGGGACATTTTACTTTCTGCCAAGAACCAGGAGAGGAAGAAAAAAAAAAAAAAAACCCACAACCATTTGTCTATCTCGCATGGCGGGCTGGTTGCCTTGGCACCAGGGCCCGGCTGTCCCGGGGGGGAGACCATGGCTTTGCCATCCTGTTCCACCGCGACGCTGCACGGGAAGGGCTCGGGCTCCGGCTGGCTCTGCCCCGGGTCCCAGCGCCGCCCCACAGCAGCAGCGAGCCTGCGATGCCTCGGGAGGAGACATCCACGCTGCCTCCATAAATGCTTCTTGACAAATGTTAATTCTCCGAGCTAAAATATTCATGAGGGTGGCTGCCGACGAGCGCGCTGCTCATCTGCAGCACTCCTGAGTACTCTGCAAAGGCTGCTGCCGTGTTTGCTAAAAGCTTCGCCCATCCCCGGTGCCCGGGCTCAGCTGGTCGCGGTGCTCGAGGCGGGACGCAAGCGGGATCTTGGCTGGGCTGCGGCATGGGAGGGAGGAAGACTCCGCTGCCCCATTGCCACGGGCGCATCAGAGCAACGTGGAGACAACCATGCCTTGGGCAAGGGCAGCAACGCAGCTTGGACAGGCAGCTCCCGGCACCAGCGCGGCGGCACAGGGAACCCACACCAGCACCGCCTCCACCATTCCCATCCCGAGGCCGTTAGCAAAAAAGCACCAACTTAAAAAGTCACATGGAGCTCCCTTTTCAGCCGTGTGGGGCTATGCACGGCCTCCCTAAATCCCAGCTGGGGATGCACTGTGCACGCACTGGGGCTGGCTTTGCCGACGAGCTCGGCTGGGTGCTGCTGCTGGAGTGCTCAGCCTGGCGGTGCTGGTGCCAGCGGGGCGGCCGCGGTGCGCCCCGAGCTGCCCAGGCGCTGAGCTGGCACAGCAGCAGGGCTTTAATGAGCATTTTAGGTTTCCTGCCACTAGGCACGAGGCTATCGATACAGCCACAACACGACCGGAGCTCTGCGGCGAGCAGATTTTATTACACTTATAGATCGTCTAACAGGCTGAGCATCCTGGATTTATTAAATTAGACAAAGGCCCTTGAAAACAACCTCTGCGGGCTCTGCAGAAGGATGGACTGGAGCAGTCACCCATCAAAGGGGAGCAGAAGGTTGTGCTCCTCCATCACAGACCTCCCTGCAAACAGGAGCGCTCCCCCATCCTCGCCGTCCCCACGGCAGCTCTCTGCTCGCCCTGTGCCATCCAAGAAGAAGGCAGGTATCTTTTCTTGGCCACCTGAGCACACCTTTCCCACCTGCAGCCTCCCCGTATCAGCAGCTACTGCTCAGTGAAGCCTCTGAGAAACCTCCGGCTTGCTCAGGCGGCGCACCAGGCAACAGAAAAGCAGGTTTTTACCATGAGCAACGAATTGCAATGGAGATATCAAGCAACACGCGTCCCCCTGCACCTCTGCATGCACACCTCATGCCTCTGTGCAAGAAACAAGGGAAGATGCCCCCAAATCTCACTGCTGTCTGGACTCTCCACCCAGCCAGAAGCCATCACCTCCTTTCACAGATGGAGGCACAAGCGGGGTGGCTCTGCACCGGCAGCAAACCTGGCTCGTGGTGCCACCAGCAGCCGCCCTGTGCCAGCACAAGGAGGGGACAGGACACCTGCCTCCGGTGCGCAGCCAGTGATGCAGAAACACCCCCTCGGTTGGATAAATGCCACAACACTTCCCTGGACCCATCACACATTTCCCCACCGTTGGCCCCTGCTTCTTCATCACGGGCACCGACAGCTGACTCCTGAAATTTGTTTTGCCAGAGGAGCTCCCCACAGCCCCAGGACACCCACCCCAGGGAACCAGATTAGGGAGGTGGGCTTGCAGGATGGGTTAGCAAGCCCCATGCATGCCTGTCCCTGCACGCTGGGCCCTTGTAGAGCCCTCCTGAGCCTCCACCAGGAGATAAACCATCATCAGCTCCGCTTTTGCCAGAGGGAAGGAATTTTCTTCCCCAGGAGCAGTTTGGGGAGGGGGCAAAGCGCAGAGGTTGGGCAGGAGAGTTCAGCCAGGGGCCGCTTTTAAGTGGAGTTGGTGTTTATGTCCACAGACAGCAAGTCTAAACACTGAGCGAGGCCACGAGCTGCCATGTGAACTGGCCGCGAGCTGCCTGCGAGCTGGCCATGAGCACCCTCGGGCTCCTCTCCCACCCAGTGCCATCCCAGCGAGGCACGAGCAGCACGCATCCCGGGGGTCCCCAGGCAGCAAGTTTGGGGTCACGCATCCCATCCGCAGCCCCATCCCCAAGGGCGCCCATCTGGGGAGTGCGCGCTGGAGAGGAGCGAGCTGGGCCGGGGCTGCGCGGGAGGCTGGAGCCGGCTCGTCTTGGCCTTATATGGCGATTTTCGCGCCGCTCTTGCAGCTCCCAGCTGCTCCCCACCCCAAAGCGGGGTCGGGAGCTGGCAGCCAGCGCCTAGTCTGCCTCCTTCCTGTTAACCTCTTTCCTGCTGGACGGCCTCCGAGGGGTCCGTGCACGATGGGGACGGCCGTATCCTGTCCTGACACAACTGCCCGCACCGAGCAGGGAGGGTCAGCAAACCTGGTGGTGGTCACCAAGTGGGTGCAACCTCCCTCGATGCTGGGGTCTGACCCTCTGGGTCCTCGGCAGCATCCCCAAATCCAGAGAGCACTTCGGGGGAGCTTGCACCCATGCACACGCGCGCTCCACACCCAACGCTGATGGAAGAGGGACAGAAGATGCAAAGAACATCAGCACCATGACGGGAACAAGAGCCAGGTCCCACTGGGATGGGGGTTGAGGGCCCACTCCGAGCCACCATCCCGGCTCTTTGGGGACCAAAGCAAAAGGCCAGCATTGCACAAAGAGCTTGGAGCAGCCGCTCAACCCCTATCCCAGCTCTTTGGGGACCAAAGCAAAAGCCCAGTACGGTACAGGCACTTGCCAGCCCTGCTGTGCTGAAGGCACAATCTTGCAGCCCTGCAAACCCCAGAGTTATTCTTCCCTCTTGCTCTCTGGGAATTAAATGCACTTAAAATGCAAAATGTCCTCCTCCCCTCCTAGGAGGGGGGTGGGAAGAATACATGATAACGGATCCGACCCCATCTGCTCACAGCTGCCAGCGTGGCACCCTCCCCGCTCCCCGACGCGCAGGCACAACAGCTACCCAGCCAAAGGGGAAGCAAATATCTGCAGCGTTCAAGCGAGTTGTCATGGTAATCAGCCCGATGGCAAAAGCCTGGCGAGACCACGCGCCGGGATGGTACACGCAGCAAGGGACCAGAGTTTGGTGCAGGGACCATGGCGGGCGACTTGCCTGGAGAGGGAAATGCAGTCGTTTGGGGCTGGGAAGGAAAGGCGGGCTGCATTTGCATCTTGATATTTTAATTTTAAATTGCACTGTTCCAAATTGGCCTTGTCAACTTTATTCTCCACCCCCTCAGTGTAGGAGACAAGTCCCAGGTGGTCCCCGCACTGCGCCGCGCGTTGCCACACGTGGCAGGCGCTCACCACCACCGCCGTGTACGCTGGCTTGCACGTCCCACCCCAGGAACAAAGGGCTTCACCGAAACATCAGAAACCACATCCCCATAGCAGGACTCATAAGGTCACTCACATGCGGAGATGGTCATAGATACGGTGATGCCAATTTTGGAGCCAGCTCAGGAGGTGGAAAGCTTGGGTCCACTTAGGATGACCCCCACCCATGTTGGCCAGCCACCCGAGCCCTGTTCAACCACAGCTAGACCTGGATTTCTGCTTCATGGGGGTGAGGGAAACACCTCAAGCACTGCCTGGGTATCGGCTGCGCTGCAGAGCCGAGGCTGAACCAGGGCAGGCTCTGCCCCATGCCCCAGGCTGGTTCCCTAACCAGTCACACCAGGGCTGATGCTGCTGCACTGACTCTCCAGAGACCTTTCGCTTTCGAGCCTAGAGTTCGGTAAAAAAACTGGCAAGAGGCACAATGGCCTTGCTCTGGATCCTTACGGCAGCTACGAAAAGGTGTGAAAGACATTTAAGTGAAAAGGGCTTTGTACCTTGGGAAAAAATGGAGGAAATGAACCCAGGGAAAAACTCCCTTGCTGCTTGATTTTGGAGCCAGTCTTCTTGCAATGTGGGAAAATAAGTGCAGTTGATGTGGGCTTCAATGTTACTTACAGCACCAAGTGCTGCTGGAATGACTCCCAAGGTCTTCTGTTCAGCACTGCTCCGAGCTAGGGGCAGCTCCCACCACAGCCAAGGGCCACCCAAGGTGCCACCACCCTCACAGCATGGAGGCGTGCTGCAGAGTGCACAGAAACTGGGCACTGGCTGAGATGTACGAGGCCACCCCACTGCATGTGGCACCCAAAATAGGACTGTGTGGAGAAAATCAGGAAGATCCAGACTAGAAATCTGTGGGGAGAGAAGGGGCTGTGGGGACAGCTGCTGCTTCTGTCTTCTCTGAACCATCAAGGATGGGCACAGCCAATGTAAGAGCCATCCAAGGAAAGCAGCAAACTAAATCCATAAAAGCCCGGTACCTCCCTAAGCAGATCCATCTCCCCTCCAGCCTGGAGGGGAAGGAGGGATGGGTCTCCTGGTCTCCAGCCATCCCACAACATCTCCTGCAAATGCACCCAAGCAGAGGAATCAGGGCAAACACACAGCAACAGACTGAGCCATCAACACCATCACAGCCATGCAAAGCCACCTTTGACAGCCATCGTCTTGAGCTCTGGGTAATTTAAGGCCCGGCATTACACCGGCTCAGGAAGCACAGTGAACTGCACACAGAGCAAGGTGAAAAATGGCAAGGTGAAAAAGGCACAATAAGAGTAAATAAAATGGCCAGACATTTCTTGGTGTCTCAGTAGAAGAAAAAGAAAAGAAAAAACTTTCAGTTCCATATAAACTAGGAATTTTCATTTTTTTCCACTAAAACCCAAAAATAAAGGAAGGAAAGCACCACCTCGCAACGGACAAACTCAGCAGAAGCCTCTCAGCAAAGCTCTGCTGCAAACTCTCACAAGACATAGGGTTAGACCCACTCAAGCCAACTCCATCCAACCAGCAGACCCAACGCTGTACCGCAGGGCCACGGCTGTGGTTTCTCCCCATTTTGGCTTCTTTTGGGCTCAGCTGAACTGAAAAGTTGCTCGGCAGATTTTGCTTTATAGTGCGTAAAGGCAATTTATTTGAGGTCAACGCTTTTCCCACCGCACTGCGCATACACAGGTCACCCCACACCCGCCTGGTCTCCTTTCTGCTGGGAAACAGCAAGCTCTGGTCCAGCTGCAACAAAGCAGACACCGGTTATGTCCCACACCACATATATCCTACGGGAGCCATGCACTTCGGTGCTGCCGCCATGGTGGGGTTTCCTCCAAACCCCCACTTTCACCCCCAAGGACTGTCAATACAGCATCTTGCACCAGCGCTCAACGACCGCAAACGAGGTGGGGACAACCCTGGGGATCGGCAGCACCAGATCCGCCGGAGGCTCGGGCAACTCCCACGGGCGCAGATGCTTCAGTGGAAGTTCTTGAATCCGGCCAAATTAGCCTGGAAATCTCATTACTCCCCAGCGCTGCTCTTACGAGCTTTCCAGAGCTTCCTGCCGGGCTGGGAATACCACGCGGACGGGCTCCCAGGGCACTCGGGGGTCTGCAGCTGGAGGTGTGAGCGCCAATCTGAACAGAAGAGGTTGGGTTGGCCAACCAAGCAGCAGCTACCTCCTGCACCCCACGCCTCTCCCCTATAAAAAACACCGTACCTGTTCTGCTCTGCATCGCTCCCAGCAGCTTCCAGACAAGTTTGGACTCTGCAGACCTTCCCAAAAGCCAAGGCTGTGGCTGGAGAGCATTTTTCAACCTTTGACCATTGGCCATCCCACTGAATGGCACAAAATGGGAGACTTTTTGGCCAAGAAAGGCAGTTCTAAGGAGGAAAGCTCCCAATAGGCGCACACGGCTGTTGCAGGGCAAGAAGACCACCCGGCAACAACTTGAGCTGGGCTTTGTGGCCACATGCAAAGTGCAGTGGAGGTGCTGATGCAGACAGCCAACAGCAGTCCCGGCCAGGCAGGCACTGCCAGGTTCAAAGGCAAGCAGCACCCGGCAGGAAAAGCCCTTTGAGTGCCTGCCACAGCCAGGGACAAAGGCTGGGAATAACACACCAGGTTGCCGGAACTGTCCCCGTGTCCTGGGGGAGCAGCGTTTTCTCCCTAAATCTGCTGCTCCCATCTGGCTCCTGCACTTACAGAGGAGTTCAGGGAGAGGAGCAAGTTCATGGCCGTGAACTGCTCCCGGGGGGACTCCCTGCAACCTCTCCCTCGGGAGCTGCCGTTCAGCCCCAGCAGAGAGGAGCAATCTGGGGCTGACACACCCGAAGATGTTTCTCCATTCTACATGCCTCGGACAACAGACTTCACCCCCCAGCATCGGCCTGTGCATGGCATTAACTGCCCATGCAAGCCAAACATCCCCTTTCTCCACACATCTGCTCCATCCATAATCCTCGCTGTCCCTCCCCTAATGGGAAAGCAGCCAGAAAAGCGAACCAAAACCCTAATTATATCCCAGTAGCTCTCCAGCGCCCCGGTGATCTGCTGTGACTTTATCCATGCAGTTGCAGTAGGGCTGATGAAACGAGGAGGAAAGGGCCAAGGCTGGGAGTGCTCCAAAAACCCACCCTTTCTCCCCAGCCGCAGCATCACAACGGGTGGAAATCCTGTGCAAGTGCAGGGTGCTGCCGGGACATGCCTAAAACCAACCTGTGCTCCCGTCCTCTCCACCTCCTCTCCCCGGGGACCCTGTCACCCATGGCAAAGGAAACACTACAAGCATCACTGTGTGGGGACCGAGAAGAGAGCGGTGACGACCGTGGGCTGCAGCAAGAGAGCAGCCCACGGCCTCGCTGCGGGTCCCCAGGGCACTGTTTGGCCATAAAATCATGGAGAGCCACAGTTACGGCACCTGGAGCCACAGCACCCATGGCACGGGGCATGCAAGAGTGGGGACCCCCGGGACCGCATCCCCGCAGCCCCACAGCAAGGGGTGCAATGGCAGTGGAGATGTGGCATGGCTTTGGGGCGCGTGCCAGGAAAACATGGGGAAAAAACGCTCCCTGGTTAAGTGGGAGCCTTCCCCACCTTCCCCCGGCCCCCAGAGCACCCAAAGCCCCCCTCTCTGCCTCCAGGGACCTGCTCTCCCTTAAAAGCAGAAGAGGTGGCAGAGGAACCGTGCTGCCCGCGGCGGGTGGCAGGGTGCAAACCATGTTAATATACACAGACAAATCGGCTCCTGCATCCCGCGGGAAGGAGGTGAAGGGTAACCTTAAGTTGCTGCGCACGTGATTTACCTACGGTAACTTTAACTTTCAGCGAGACTGACTGGCTGTTTTATCTTGTTGCCTGCTCGCAGTCAGACTTCAGCGACTGCGGGGAAGGGTTTCTTCTGCAGCTTTGAAGGGACAGGGCAAAAGAAAAAGGTCTTAAAAAATACCTATTAGCAAAAGCACATTCACACGCTGTTACCTGGGCTGGCATTTTTTTTTCTACCTTATATATTTTGCAGCCCGTAATAACTCAATCAGCAAGACCAATAACAAAACCTGCCTGGGAATTCTCATTTTTCACCAGAAATGCCTCAAAACAGCGTAGACAAAAGGTGGAAGACTTCTGCGAAAACCCTGCGCTCAGTAACCCTGAGAAAAGCCGTTTACAAAACCTCGCTGAAGACTTCAGCTTGTCTCCACGCAAGTTTTAACCTGACAATGTCCCTTTTACAGGCTCCAAACCTGATGAATAATGCATGGCCGGGATAAACCAGAAATATAATATTCGCTAATGCTTACCATAACAGAGAAACAAGGACTGCAAATAAGTAATTTATTAACCCCAAACCGTGTTGCTGCTTGAACAGAGTGCACACCTCGGCTTTTGGCCCCAAAAACACCGGTGGAAAGTTTGCTCTCGAGCCGTGGCAAGAGCATGCCGAGGGCTGGCTGAGACCCCCCGCTCTCACTGCGCCTCCAGCACAAACATGCCTTGTCCTGGACTCTGGGAGATGCCGATGGGGGGAAAAACCCCTGAGAGCAAGGCTGGGAGCTGCCACCCTCCTTCCTCTTCCTCCTCCTCCTCCTCCTTGGGGGCTGCAGCCGCCCCTTCTCCGCCGGGAGGAGAGCGGCGGTGGGAAGCCCACAACCCCGTGCTCGCCCGCCGCTCCGGCCGCTTTCTCAGGCATTCCAAAATTTGGCCGGAGCCTCTTTTTGCAGCACCACCCCCCACCCCCCTTCCCCCCCCGCCGTGCCTGGACGCCTGCCTAATTGCGTATTTATTTATTTCTGCATTTNCAGGAAGGGGGGACGCCGGGGGCATCGCCCACCCTCTTTGCTTTGTGCGCGCGCTTGGGGAAATTAAAAATAGCTGCGTCCAAAGAGTGGCTGCAAGCGCCACAAAGAGCGTGTTGAGCGGAGGCAGCTGCAAGCTATTTTGCTGCCCCCGGTAATCAGCATCTCGGCTTGCAGAGCCCCCCCCCCCTCCGCCCCCCCCCCCCCTTCCTTCCCCGCCCGCCCCCCCCCCCCCCCTTCCCCAACCCACCCCCACCCCGCCCA
>VUYV01000455.1:144472-166813 GCA_008711295.1 Anarhynchus alexandrinus
TGCCGGGGGAAAAAAAAAAAAAAAAAGGAGGAACACGCTTTGATTTTTGGAGCAGCTTTGTTGCCTTGTTCGATTCGTGTCTTCGTCCTCCTCTCCGAGCTGCCACCGAGGGGTTTGCAGCACCAAATCCCAGCAGGCGAGGCCAGGATACCCCACACCACCCAGCAGAGATGGGACCCTTGGTGGGAAGAGGGATGTGCCAGCCACCGGGATGCCATTTCTTGCAGGGATTCCTTTACGCAACAGGAAAAACGGTGCTATTGCCCAACCTTACCCAACCCGTAGCCCACAGCCCACTGGTGGACCTCACTGACCTCAGCCGGTGGCCCGTGAGAGGTCTGGAAAGAATTAAAACCGACCCCATCCCCACGGGGGGATACATGGGAGCCCAGCACTGTCTCAGCTTGCAGAGAGTTGGGATCAGGCACCCACCGAAGGCACCCACTACTGCAGCCCCTTCCTCAGCTGCCTGTGGGGACTACAGCAGAGCTCCCACTGCTGACATTTCAGACACTCCACCAGAAAGAAAAATGGGGAGGAAAAAAAAAAAAAAGGCAAAAAAAGGAAAAAGCAACTGGAGCAACTGCCCGTAGTAAATACCAGTGCTACCATCTGTCACTCGCCTCTGCGGTATTCGGGGCCATTGGTGGAGCGCTGTGTTTTGTTAGACGTTTACGGAGTGGTGGGATGCAGAGGAAAGGCAGGTCCGAGGCAGAGGGTGGGAACGCCAGCCGGGGCCCAAAGGGCTCACGTGAAGGTAATTGTGCGCTCGGCAATAGCTGTGTCATTTCACTACATCTTCACTACTGAATGCTATTAGAGGCGGGTTTGATTTCTGCATTAACGTTTTACAGCAGATCACGATTTTTCTTTCACTGAGAGCCTGCAGCCAGCCTGGAGGCCACGGGTACAGAGCCCAGGTTTCCAGAAGTCACGAAGAAGAAACTCCAGCTGCTGCCAAGTGCCTGTATCACTCTGCCTCCCATAAACTAGACAAATGCAATTTACAAACCAGCTCATTTCCCTCGCTGCTCTTGCACACGTCTTCTACGCAAACGTCTTCGCTAGGTCTCAAGAGATGGAGGAGTACGGAAAAAGCAGAAAGGACAGAGCCACTTGAACCTGTTCTTGTTGCTCAGCGTAAGAGCAATTCCAGCTTTGCAGCTCGCCCAGCAGAAGACAATAGGGGCTGTGTTGTTTCCAGGAAGGAAGCACCTGGGCCAGGTCATCAAAGCTGCTTGTTCATTAGGAGGTCACTGGCTGTATCGAGCTCTCCCAACTCTGCTTTCATCCTCTCGCCTTGTTAACTCCCAAACCTCCCACCACGGATTGCTTCACACCAGGGCCTCTCCCGAGCAGGTCCTGCAGGCACCGAATGCCCTTCTCACGGGGCCTGAACACGGACATCAGCATCCTCCATCCATGCTTGACAAGACATGAACAGAAACAGCCAACTTGATCCACCTAAGCCCACAGTAAACCCGGGCACTTTTGGGGCCCCAGCGATTGTCCCTGGCCATGGACCCAGGCGCCAGGACTGGTGTTGGAGCCATCCCTGGAGGACTCCTTCCCTGTTCTCTCAGCCTCTGCAAACCACCCTTCTGCAGATCAGCAGTTTCACTTCCCGAAACACTACACTAAACCAAACTAAGAGAGGTAAAATAGAAGAGGGTAGGGTAGAGAACCATTCATGGAGGTGCCCACAGGTGCCTTGACAGCAGGACCCACCTCCAGCAGCAACTGGGACCAGACACTTCGAGCAGACAGAAAAGGGAAGACATGAACCCCCCTGAAGCCACTGTTATGGGATCCCCACACCCAATCCCAGTAAACAAAACAACACTGGATCAGCATTAAGCAAGACATCATTATTAGAAGGACCACAAATGAAGATCTGCATATCCTCCCAAACCCTTCAAGGCTGCTTGGTCCCAGCTTCAGCAATGTCCCGGGGAACAAGTTCCCAGGGCTCGCTGCACGTTCATGGATTATTTTTCCCCAAAAGCAGTACTGAAAATTAAACACAACAAATCCATCAAAGATCTCCGACCTCTGTCCAGAACCACCACCGCTTGTGCCGTCTCTACATCTCCTGTAGAGGCATCACAAGGGCATGCTTTGTCCCCTCTCCCTTGCACCCTGACTTCAGGTGTCCCTCTCCTGGAGGAGAAAGGACTGCTGCTCCCCAATTATTCCCAAGATTTCCTTATTTCTACTGCATCATCTTTGAGATATGCACTAAACATCCCAGGTGAAACCTCCCCACAGACAGTCTTCCAACCCGCTCTCCACCAAACCAGTTATTTCCCTGCCTCTGCTGCCCACCACTGCCCATCACTCCCATCCCAGCCGGCTCACATCCTGCATGATTTCCCATCCACACCATGACCAGGAATCCAGGAGCTCCTGGATGGAGCCGTTTCCCCATCTCCATTGCATAAACTGGTGGGACTGGCAGGCCACTATCACCAGCATTCACCGAGGTGACACACCACCTCCAGACCGTCGCAGGATGTGGCTGTGCAAGGGGTCGCTTTCCCCCTCCATTGGGGTCTAACCAAAAACCAGAGGATCCAGGAAGAAATTCCTCCCGCTGCAAGACCCAAGTCAGACCAATGCCCTGGAAAAAAATGTGGGGTGGGGACAGGGTCCCTGCCACCGTCCGAGCCTCGCACAGCCGCTCCCCTTCAGCCCTTTCTGTTTCAGCTTATTTTAAATTTGAAACACACTTTGATTCAAGCCAAAAGCTTTTTATGCTAAACAGAAACTGAAAGTCTTGAAGATCTGGCACACAGAGGCACCGGCAAAATTGTGTCCGTGGGGGGAAAACACTGGGGACGAGGGGAACAGGGGTTTGTAAAGCCTGGTGCTCCCGTGGAGGACGACGCAGGGAGAGCTTGGAAACACTTAAATGGTGAAACGTGTGGAAAAAGTAAGGACAGAGAGGCCAGGATGTTTAAGGTTCGTTTTTAATCCCTGCCAATGAATTTCCATTCTGTGCCAAGACTGAAGTAAACTGCTTTGATCTGAAAAGGAGGAAAAAAACACATGCACAGATTCTTGGCTTCTTAAAACAATATAAATGACAAAGGAGGGAACTACGATGAAAATTAGCACGGCGCAGCTCTGCTGACGGTGACGTTTTAAAATACCCCTTTCTTCCAAACAAAGAGAATTTGGGGGGGATTAATTAGGAAATAACAGTTACATGTGTCTACACATCACAGCATCGGCGGGTATGCATCGCTCCCTCGCTCCGATCCCCCACCAGCAGCCACCGACGCTTACACCGTTCTCCTTTTTCACCCATTTATCCATTCCTTAGGCTTCCATGGCCGGGAGCGGGGCCGGGGGCCGCGCAGGGCTCCAGATGTGACCCGGCAGCCCCCTGCGCGGTGCCAGACCTCCCACCTCTGAGGTGGCCTCTCTTCTCCTATTTATAGACCCGGTCCAGGGGTCCCGGTAGTCCCCTAACCATTGCCAGATGCCGGGCTGGCCGTGTTCTTCATCCTGCCCCGACCCCATCAGCTCCCGGATCCCTCCTGACCTCCCTCCCAGCCATCATGGGCTGGAACAGAGATGTCCACTCCACCGTACTGAGGTTAAAGTTATTATGGTCCACCTGAGTTCCTGACTTAGGAGCAGGACTACTGTGCTGTGAGCCCAGGAAGGGTCTGCAACACCGTCATGGAGGATGCAACCACTCAACCCCATACGCACAAGCAAACTCTGGCACGGAGGCGGTTGACGACTGGTTTAAGCATTCTTTTAGACCCTACCCAAACAGCGGTCTTAATGCCCCCTCCCCAGTTTTAGAAAGCAACCTGACTCAAGCAAATAAGGGGTAGAGTAGAGGCAGGGGTCCCACCCCATCCTCACACGTTGCCTCGCCACACTGGAAGGCGCCAGACACAAAGCGAGGCCAATTTGCTGGGAGAAGGACACATCGTGCCCAGGAATGCCCACGGGGGAGCTGGGAAAGCCCATCCAGAAGATGGAGTTACCTACAACACCACCAAGTTTGAGATGCTCCCAGGTGAGCCTGAATCTTGTCCTGCTTTCAAACCAGCGTATCCACAAAGAAAATAAAGCAAAATTAATATAGTCTCAGGCAGCCACCGAAAGGAGGCCTGGTGTGATGGGAGACCACCTCCAGGGAGGATGCAGCTCTTGCTGGGGGCAAAGCGCTGGCACAAATGCCAACCTCGTATAAACCCCAGCCCAAGGGAAGTGGCAGAGGGGTAAACTGAGGCACCGAGACTAGGCCTGGCCCATGGACACATAACAAGCGATTAAGAAGCCAGGCTGGAGATCCAGGCCCTCTTCTCTGACCTGCTCTAGCCACAGGGCTGGATCTGTCCCCAGGCGGTGCTGAGGCCATCGCTCACCTGTAGGTCCAGGGAGGGATGGGACAGCACTCTCCATCCCTGCAAAACCCCTTCTTGCGCACCCACTGCCTCTCCACTACGTTCCCACGCAGCAAGGCTCTATTTATAGAAGCCTCGGCCACTAATTATAGATCACAGCAATCAAAACAAAAGGAGGCAAATGCTCTGCACTTGCCACTCTCCGTCTCGATCCCCTTACCCTGGCGCAATTTTTGTGGCAGCTCCCGTACCTCAACCAAAACCTCCCGAACCGCCCCGGTACCGTGGTGCCGGGATGCTGTCCCGCTGCAGCAGCAGTGGTGGTTTCACTGGGGACCACAGGGTGTTCTACCAGGAGGACCGAGACCTCGCACAGCGTGAGGCAACATCAGAGGATGCAGCTGCCTGCACCAGTTTGGGCATCTCCCCCTGGGGCAGAGCATGCCAGGATGCAGCCGCCGGGCAGGCAGCAAATAGGGGAGGTGTCACTCACTGTCCTGGCATGGGTCCCCCCTCGTCCCCTCAAGTGACTGAGCACAATCCCTCCCAGCCCAGGCAGGGCTGTTTCCCCACAGGCTGAGGACTTTATCCTCTCTAGTTTCAAATATCCTTAAGCACCAAAGGTCTAAGCTGCTTGGGTGACTCTTCCACCTGCAAAACAAGTCTTTGAACGCATTTGCCTTGGCTTAGGTCCTTTGACAAGCTTTAGACTCACACTCCATGCCATGGGGAAATCAGGGAACGTATCTCTTGGGAAAACCAAGGAAGTACCATAAGACTGGGGAGCACACGGGGGCAAACGTCCTCGGACACCCGCAACGCAGCAGCTTGTCCCCAAGCCTGTCCCTGGCTCCCTGTCACACTCTTTCCTGCCTTCCCTCAACTCAACATAAGAGCGTTTTCACCATCCTCCAGCTGCTGCTGAGAAACATCAGCCCCCGTACATCATCCAACCCAGCACGGAGGTTTATCAAATGGCAGGAGCGAGCCAGCACCGAGGGGTAATCGGTGGTTGAGCATGGGAAGGCAAACCTGAGCGATCACACAACCTCCGCATCCACCCGCGGCTGGGAGGGAGGAATTCCTGCACGTCTGAGCAGGTCCGGCTTAGCCGGGGCTCGGCAGAGCCGGGAACGGCCGCTGGCACGCTCCCTGCGGAGGGGAAGGGGATGCGCTCCGCTTGGTGTTGCTAGAGGCCAGGCGGGCCGTGGGTGCTGGCAGGAGGCGGGGGCTGCTGGCAGGAACGGCACCCAGCGTGAAAGAGGGAGACCCCAGGGAGCAAGTCTGGCAGCTCAGCCTGGGTCTGAGGGGACGGAGGTCCATAGCCCACACATGTCCTCCCCACTGCAAACACCACACAGAACTGGTTTGGGTTTTCGGAGTGAAAATATGGCAGAGGAAGGACGGAGAGATGGAAGGATGGACATAGAGAAAGAAGGCAGCCAAGCAGGAGCACAGACTTGGGATCAGCTCCTGGACACCCATGGGCAGGTCTTGGAAGGGATGTGATGCCAGCAGGGTGGCTGGTGCCCGCTTGTCCCACATTCTGCTAAGGGCTTTCCATGCCCCAAATGCTCTGATCCAACACCAAACTTGACCCATCCCACGGCAAAAGTCTCCTGCACTCAAGGCTGCCCTGTCCCATGGCCTCTGTGTATCACAACACCAACGTCTTTGGGGACCCCCTGAGGTCTCCCCAGCTCATGGCTGGGCTTCGAGCCACCCCTCCACACTCCAGCCCACCAGGACCGAGGAGCGGAGTCCCCCTGGCCAGGCACGGGAACATCTCTGCTGCCATCGCCAGCCCAGGGCTCCCTTTCCGAGCCCACCCCTCCCTCCCCTCCCTCCCACTTTTAATAAGAGCATAAATTGCCAAACCCACAAAATTAATGTCTAACAGGTTCAAGGCAGAGCAATTCAATCCCCGCTCGCAGCAGCCTGGGAGGTCTCCGGCCAGCTGCCGCCCGGCTCCCGGCACACTGCGGAGGCGGCCCCTGCGCCGCGGCCCCCATGGGACCCCCACCCAGCTCCCCGGGAGGGGGGCAACTGGGGCACACTGGGGGCAGATCATCCCTGTATGGGCTGCAAAGTGGATGCTCCATGCAAAAAACAGTGTCCCCGCTGTGTAGGGGAGAGGAACCTCCTGAACAAGGCCACAGCCCCATTACTCCTCCTTGGCCCGTGGTGGCGGTGGGGACACGGCAAGGAGCCAGCACAGCCAAAGGGGTGGAGAGCTGCAGGCAGGGAGCTGGTGAGCACCTCGGGGGAGAAACCAGTGTCTCCCAGCAACCCCAGCCAGCAATGCTCAAGGTGTGGTGGGAATGGGGCTGGGTCCTCACATCCCCCACAGGGACCTGCCTGCTGACAGCTTGACCTGGGTGCCACCAGTTCCCTCCAGTGACCCCCAACATCCAGCCACCACAGCCTGACGCCGTGGGATGGTGGCAGGGGGGTCCCAAACCCTCTGAGCCATGCTCTAGCCCTGCCCGGGGGGGAAAGCTGCGCCGCAGCTGAGCCCCGATGTGCTCAACACACTGCACCCGGCTGCTCCCCATGGGTCCCCCCTCCTCGTGCGGACCAGCCGAGGGCTAACACCCACGCTGGCACTTGACTCTGACATAGGGGGGCTTGCTGTGAGCTTGGGGGTACTGGGATCAGGGTCCTGCTGGAGCAGAAACCCGCACTGCAATGGGCACGGGTTACCCCTGGGGACCACCAGCAAACCTGTGCGGGAGTTACCTGACCCCCCATAAATGCAGCCTCCTGGCACGCAGGGGGTGAACCTGTCCCTGCTGCGGGGAACGGGGCGAGGGCAGGACCGTGCGGGGGCATGGTGGGCTGATGGAGGGGGGCCCCGGTCCCGCCAGCAGAGCCGTCCTGGCGCCCAATGCAGAGGGGTCAGGGACTGGCGGTTTGGCAGAGAAACAACTTCCCCCAAGGTCAGGCGGAGGACACGCCACAGGACACGTTCCCACATGTGGAAGAAGATGGTCCCTGTCTGTCCTTCCTCAACCCCTGGCCCTGCTCCTGCACGGGCTGAGCAGCAACAAAATAACAACGTTTCCTCCTGCCTGGGGGGGGGGGGTTCCTCCTGCCCCATCGCAGCAGGGGATGCTCCGGTGCCGCAGGCTGTAAGGACCCAGGGAAGGCTGTGCCCAACTATGGCCAGGTGACACCTTTAGCAGAGCCAGTGCAAACAGCAGCGTG
Source organism: Anarhynchus alexandrinus (assembly GCA_008711295.1). NCBI lineage: Eukaryota > Metazoa > Chordata > Aves > Charadriiformes > Charadriidae > Anarhynchus > Anarhynchus alexandrinus. Next base: position 152,047 of record VUYV01000455.1, read on the forward strand.
GATCCCATGCAGCGATGTGCTCCGCAGAAAGGTCAGGAGGGTATTTTTACACCATGTGTCAGACCCCGACGAGGCGAAGGGAGTCAGAACCATCTCCTCCATCTATGGCCATGGTGAGGTCAGACTGAGCCTTCCTCCAGTGGGACCCATCATACCACAAATGGCCACGGGGGCAGTGAGTCCCAGTGCCTCATCCCGGCGGTGCTCTGCTGGGTCAGAGCTGTCCCACCGGGCACGCAGGGCTGGAGGGGTGCAGGGACCCAGCAGCAGCTGAGAAGGGTGGTCCAGCACAGAGAGGTGCCAGCACAGCAGTACATCATCTGCCCACGACACCAACCCACGCTGCACATCTGCACACTCCCTCTTTTTTCCCCACTTTTTCCCTTCTTAAGGGGAAAAAGCCCAAGAGGTGCCTAGAGAACTGTGGGATGCTCCCCCATCCTCTGCATGCTCTCCGGCAATGGTGCCCTGCAGTACCACGGGGTCCCGAGGGCAAGCCACCAGGCTAGGGCACTGTTCCTTGGCTCCTGCCCAGATGCAGCAGCACCTGGGGCTGGTCAACCCTCCCAGGGATGCAAAACAGCAAGAAAACCATTAAAAATTGGGCTTCGCAAGATCCTTCCACCTCTCCTCAGATCAGGGCATCTCCCCACCCCAGCCAGCCGCACACTGCTCTCCTGTTGCTGTAGGACACGAAACACCAGCCCAGTGTGGAGCCAGGTTGCCGAGACACTAGAAATGTACTGAAAGCCTCCACGGCTCCTACCCGAGACATTTAAATTATTTAGGGCACTTGGATCAACCCCAAGAAAAAAAAAAATACAAACAAACAAGGCATGAAACTCGAGCAACGCTCTCTGTGCTGCCGTGCCTCCCCATCCCGCAGTGCCCTCGCAGGAGGACGGAGGCATGCCGCCCTCGCAGGGAGCCTCCCTGCCGCAGTCGCAGGTCCCCGCATGTCCCGGCCCCACGTGTGTGCACACACACTGCCCTGCATCCCGCTGCGCCCAGCTTCGTGAGCCTCCCGCCCAGGCAGATCCCAGCGGACGGGCGCCTGCCCTGCCGTGCTGGCACGCTCCACCTCGGGCACCCTCCCACGGGTTTGCTGTAGCCGGGGGGATAAATCAGCAGCCCCAGGCGGTCACGGGCAGGGCTGACCCCGTTGGGCTCATCGGCCCCACTTTGTAGCTCGCAGAGGATGAGAGGGTTTCCCTTCCTTTCCTCTCTTGGCTCTGTTTTACCGAGGGGAGCAGCGCCGGCAGCGTGGAAGCCGTGGGAAGGCGTTCCAGCTGACCTACTTTCCACAGCATCACTAGGGAGGGCCTCCTTCCCCGGCACTGTCGAGGCAATTCACCACGCAATTCACCGCCACCAAACCCCAGCCAGCACAGGGCAGGGCAGAAAGGAGTGGGGGGACCCTGGGAACCCCACCAGTGTGGGGCCTGTCAGCAACTGATCAACCCCAAGCCAGGTGGGACCCTCCTGAACACCCATCATCCTCCATTGACCATCCACCAAGCTCTCACGCAAACCCAGCCTGGCTGTAAGTCAAACCCAGCGAGCAAAACTCTTCACCAGTTCAGCAGAGACCTCCCCACACCATACTCGAAGCATCACCAGAGGCTCCTCCGAGGGCAGCAGAGGTGGCCCTGGCTGACCCCCACAGCCTGAACCCGGCCACGCGCCTCCGTTGGGCAGCACTTACCATCTCGTCGAGGGCGTAGCGCAGCAGCCCGTGCTCGTAGAGGATGAAGAACCGACGCTGCCATTTCTGCAAGAGAAGACAGCAAGACAGAGTCACAGCAGCGCCCACCGGCCCCCCACTGGGGGCACCAGAGCTGTGCCCCACAAAGCTGGGGCAGAGAAAAGGCACTGAAACCCCTTCGTGGCAGGGGACTCGTGACAACAGAGCACATGCCTGGGTCTCACTAAGCACTGGACCACAGCTGCCAAAAAAGCAGGGGGACCTCCCAAGACTGCAGGGACCGTTCCTAAAGGTCGATGAATGTTGCAGAAGTACTTCTGCTCAGCCCCTCATGCCCCAAACCGAGCCGTTCAGGGTGCCGTGGGCTTTGCAGGCTGTCTGGCAGGGCTCTGCCAAGGGTCTGCTTGCACCAGCCCACATCACTCCATGCCGATTTACTGCCCGGCTCTGTCAGCACCCAATATGAGGTTCTTTCGGGGTTGCTTCCCCATCCTGCTCCTCTCTGCATTCAGACAGACCCCAAACTGGCCTGATTTAACCATATAGGTGACAAAAATAGTCAGAGAAAAAAAGGCTCCAGCTATAGGCTGGAAGCAGGACTTTCCTCCTCCCCTCCAGAAGGATGCCCACAAGCCTCATGACTGCTCTCCAAGGGATCCAAGTCCTGCAGGACACCAGAAGGATCCCCCAGCCAAATGCTCCCAGCCCTCAGCTTCATCCTCTGTGGTCTATGGCAGAACCTGGTGCTGCAGGGTGACAGGGTGTCATGCTAGATGTCCCCCAGCAGTGCATCCGCTGGATTGGGATGGTGGCTGCACCTCCGGGGGTGGCACTGCCTAGGCGGTCCTGCCTCCCCTGGGCACCGCGCTGGCACTGCTGCTTCTGCAGCTGCACAGCAAACCAGATTGGAGAACTGATCTGGCTGGAAAACTGCCTTTTTTTGTGTGTGCCAGGTTGTTTTCAGCCAAGAGCAGAAACTGGTTGAGCAGGCTGAAATAAAAAAGGTCCTAGATTCATAGCCCCAGTGCAGCAATTCTTATCTCACTTTTCTCAGCCCTTCGGGCAAAGTCCAAGGTGCTCAGGGACAAGCAGAACTACTGAGGACCCCGTGGACCTCCACATGCCCCAGCTTAGCAGGCAGCCTCCACTCCAGGGGGGACACAAGTCCCATGTCCCCAAAGCGTTGGGCCAGCAAGCCTGCGACTAGCTGCGACTCCAAATAATGACCCACATACCCCAGGCTGAACTCAGAACCCAATTCTTGTTCACTCGGGAGAGATTTTTTTTTATTACTAGCAGCACTGCGAGCATTTTGGCTGCGTGACAGAGGGTTCACGGACCACTGCCATCCCTCCCACGCACAAGACAGCCCTGTCCTGGCGGCCTCAGCAGCAAGTTCCCTGGAAAAGCAGCTCGGGGACAAGCTGGGAGTCCTCACGGTGAAAGGATGTCAGCCTAGCCACGTCCTTCTGGGCCTTAGACACCCCAGGGCAGGAAAGTGGGTGATGCTCCTACCCCTCACGATGCTGCTGTTTCTGCGCGGCACAAGCAAACCCCTTTGGGCAGGAGCTGAGTGTGCCCCACTCTGCCTGCGGGTGTCTGCTGCCGGTTTCAGAGCTCTGCAGGGTTACAGCAAACGGGAATCACCCCACAGCCCCTTCCTTGCCACAGGGCCTGCCTGACACAGAGGTATCCACATTAGGGGATGGGATGCAGCCTCCCTCCAGGGCTTTGGGCATGCCCATGATGAGTTGCAGAAAATAAAGTAGTTGTTTCCAAGCACCAAAGGGAAACTGGGAGCCTTGCTGATGGTCCCAGCATGGATCAGAGCTGCATAGCCCACACCCTACTGGCTTGAGAGCCTTCCCATCAGCGTGGCACATGTCAGGCCAACCAAACCCCAACCAGAGCAGCATCAAGGCATCAAAAAGCAACAGCAGCAGGCAATAAAACTGCATGGACTGAGCCTGACCAGCACCTGCAGTACCCCAGGCTGCTGCCCAGCACGGCAGCCCTCACATCCTGGAGAAGGCATTCGAGCCCTGCTGCAGGAAACATCTCCTGGCTTCCTGGTCTGCACAAGGGGATGAGTGCATGGAGGTGCCTGCGGCACTCCCAGGGCTGCAGCCATCTCCACGGGGAAGGACAGACCCTTGCCGCTCCTCCTGCCACCCCCACCCACGGCAGACAGAGAAGGCATCTCAGCTTTGCTTACCCGGGAGCGATGGACAGGGTTGTCAAAGTCCGTTCCTTCCGGGGCCAGCAGCAGCCAGCCACCATAAATGGGTTTGGCCTGCAAAGAAACAGCAGAGAAACACATCAGGTGGAGAAAAAAACACCTCATCATGGACCAGCGTCGCAGGGGATCGATGGTCGGGGACTATGGGAAACTGCCCCAGCCCCCGGCACCAGTTCAGGCTCCTGCACACAGGCAAACTCAGCCCTGCCAGTGCGGGGAACACGATGCTCGATGGCAGCCTGTGGCATTACATACAGTGTGGGCAAACAGAACAGAGATGAGGACTCGGGAGGACGTAAAACCCCAGCCACAAACACCTAACTCAGCCGCTTCTGCATGGCATCGTGCCGAGAGCACCAACCTCCCGGGTACTGCCCGGCTGCAGAGCCCGTCCTCGCTGACAGCTCTTGCCCTCGCCATCGGCAGCGTGCCTCTACTCCAAAGCAACAAAACATACTCCAAAGGAGAGCTCGATGTTTTTCCGTTTGTTAATTAAGAGAGGAAAAACTACCCGGCGCTGGCAGTTCTCCAGCTCGCAGCCGCTTCCCGTGCCGTGCACATCCAGCACCCATTTCCCCGCAGGGCCGGCCCCTGCCAGCCCGCTCCTCCCCGCCAGCGGCTTCCAGCAGCCCACGGCCCAGCACGCAGGAAGGTCAGAGCCAGGCGGAGGGAAAACAGCTCATTCAGCCAGCCGGGAAGAGAAAGGGAAAGAATACCCGGAAAGAAATGCCTTACAGCACTGCCTTTTATCAGTGGAAAAAAAAATATCCCGGCTCTTTCCACCGATGGTTTGGGCGCAGAAGTGGCCGGCGCGAAGCAGACCCACCCCACAGCGAGTGGTGGGATGGGGATGGGCACCGGGCATGTCCTTCCCCCGCAAAGTCCTGCGGGCACCGCTCCTGCTGCCTGTCAAGCTGCAAACTATTAGCCAACCCCATTCCTGGCAAGGGCTGGGGCCAAATCCTGGTGCAAGAGTGGTGAGGCATTGCCACACCGGCGAGGCGGCTGCGTGGAGATACCAGGACAAGCCAGGAGGGAGGAAACCCAGGGCAGATCCAGTTTCAGGAGCCCCTGGGTCCAGGGACGCTGCTTTCCACCATGAAATATCCATCCATGCCCAGACCCAGCCTGGCCACACAGCGACAAGGACACACATTCCCAGCTCCTCTCGAAATTAGTTGGTTAATCTTGTAACTTTCTTTTCTTTTTTCTCTCTCTTTTTTTTTTTTCCTTAAAGCTTAAAACTGTTTCCAATTCGGTACCTCCCCTGGATTCCTCCTGCCAGTTTCTGTGGTTTTGTAATGTTAAAAAAAAAAAGTTTCCCCTCTGGAAAAATCCCTGCAAACAATAGAAGAAACTGCCTATGCACCAAAAACTGTCAAATGCATGAAGCACTGAGTAAGCAGACTGGAAACAAGCCGGAGGAGCCCTTTTACTGTTTATAAAGCGAAAAGAAATAACAAAATATCTTATCCCCCCCACCACAACGTGACATATCAGTTCTAGGTGTTGCTCTCCCAGCAGCTGGGAAAACATGATTTGAGAAGACCTTCCTTCCTTCCTTCCCCCTCTCCTTAAGAGGGATTAAAAACAATGAAAATGCAATGCTGGGAGTGGGATCCAATTTTGGGGAGCTGCTTCCCTCCCTCTCGGGGGCCCCGGACACCCCTGTACCCTCCTGTTCCCACAACCAGCACCAGCCTCACCCACACTGGGAGGGGGCCATGCTGGCACCGAAGAGCACACCACCGGCACCGCAGCCCCCAGCCCTCCCCAGGTTTGGCCAGGAGCCCCTCGCCCCCACCGGCCCACTCTCACCTGGGTGCTGGCGCCCTGCTCGCCCGTGGCCCCCATGCTGCCCCCCAGCCCCGGCGGCACCCGCTCTGCGCCCGGCCCCGTGCCGCCCACGCTGCGGGGTGAGCCGTGCTCCGCCACTCCCCCGGCGCGCCCCGCCGGCAGCCCGCCCCGCGCCCCCACCCAAAGGCACCCGTGACGCATCCGTGCCCACGCGAGGGGAGGACTTTGGAGCGGGGGATCCCATCGCGCCGGGAGGTGGCCAGGGCCACCCGTGTGCCCTGGGCAGGGTGGCTTCCAATAGACTTCCCCAAATTTCTCTGCTGTTTTACAGGGGGGAAAGTAAAATGCAAATAAATAACTAAAGATGACCCAGCAGAGAGTTGGGAAGTGTCTTCAATGGGTCACTGCGGCAGGGAAGGGGCGTCCCCAAACATCCATGAGAGGCATTCACGGCAAGCCCTGACCAACCACCTCCGGTGCTTGAGAAGATACTGTGAGTGGCCTTCACCACCCGCGAATGAGGAAGAGGATGACAGCGAAGGCAGGACATGGCATCCCCAACGCTTGGCACCACCACTCCAAGGAGCCCTCAGCGGCGATGCTATGGGCAGCCGAGACACTTGCAGGGCTCAACCCTCCTCCATCCCTCAAATTTCCCCTCCGTGCCCCAGCACGGCCCCTGGGCACGGCCAAGCGCTCAACCCAGCGAAGCCCCATGAGCAAAATCTCTCCCACAGCACTGCAGCCCTCCCAGCAGGACAGTCCCACACTGCCCCGAACATCCCACTGCACCTCAGCAGCATCCAGCCCCACACAGCCCCCAGTGCGATGGGGCAGCGGGCAAGTTCGAGTGCCACACTGGGGATGAAGTAACTGTGAAACCCAAACAGGGGACACCACCACCAGGGTCAGCAGCGCGCAGTCTTAACCTGGTATTACAGGCGTGAAGCCCTGCCCCACCTCAGCCCAGTTCACACCCCTCAGCAGACATTATTTTGCTCTCAGCCTCTCCAATTTTGGCTCAACTGACCCTATATAAAGCACTGAGCACCTGAAATACATGCCCTTAACACAGAGCATGGTCATTTCTTTACCGGCGTCATAAAAAAGCACCAGTGGGCTATACTTATTTCGGCAGAAGCGTCGAATTTCAGATATTGAAACCAAAATAGCTGAAAGGTATGAGTTAGAGCCAGCCGGCGTGGGCAGCCTGGTTCCACCCGCCAACAGATGAATGCTCAGAGCGCTTTTTAAAGCCAAACCAAAACAAGCTACTGCTAAAACCAACCAAATGCCCAGAGAGGTACAAGCCTAAATAAAAAGGATATGAATTAGCGCACGAAGTGTCTGAAATAAACCCATCACACCTGCATTGGAACAGCCCTGCTGACGCGAGGTTTAAAATAAACCCGCTCGATGCAGCTGCGGGAGGCAGGTCCAGGGGAGCGTCACCGCACCGGGATGGAGTTGGAACCGCGTGTCGCTTCACACCAGCTCGGCTTCCTCCAGAGAGCTCAGAGCAAAAACATCCCGTCTAAGCAGATCTGTCCAACCCCACGTTAAGGGACGGCGTTCGAGCAATGCCGGGGTTCCCAAGATGCCTTTGACCATGCAGAGCCCCGACCACCTCCCATGCACTCCAGCGATGTCCGAAGGGCAGCTCCGGGCGGTTTCCCCGCAGGCAGCAGCCACAAAGGATTCTCGGGCGCTGAGCGGCTGTGCTTTTATCCAGACAGTACCTGGCTGAAGGGTGAGCCGCAAAACGACATGGAGAGCAGAGCGGAGGGCAGCTGCTGGCAGTGCGATGCATCCACGTCCGGGGTGGGGTAAGGCGACGCTCCCAGGGCGGGCAGGAAGAGAAGAGCCGGTTCCTCCGGCACGGTTCGCGATGACGAAGCCAACCACCTGCCACGACCTCGGTGGGGAGGTGCAGAAGCTGTTGCCTCGCCGCCCAAAAAAAGCGATATAGCCACAGTGCCTTCCAGGGGCACCACCGTGAGTGGGGTGCGGCCAGGTTGGAGCCCCACAGTGCCCGGTCCCATCCTGTGGGACCGGCGGAGGCTGACTCAGGCAGAAACGTCACCGCTCCGCTTCCTGTCACACCTCTGGGAACACACAGGTATCCCATCCCGCCTCCAATCCCGCCTGACCCCGCTTAGCTTCAGGGCCCACCACTGGAGCTGTGTTGTGGGCGCTCCGCAGCCCATCACCTGCCGCTCGGGCCACTGCCCGGGCCACTGCATCCGTCCCCTTGGCCAGCGGCCCTGCGTTGTGTCCAGGGGAAGGACGCTGCCTCCAGCCCAGGGCCGGCGCTGGCAGCACGGCGGGTGGGAGGAAACGGAGAAGGAAGCGGCCCCAGCTCGGTTTACACGAAGCTGTCAAGCTGCCGCGCTGATGCTGCCCAGGCACGGACAAACCACCCCACCCCAAGCAGCTCCACCAACACTGGGAACGTGATTCCCAGCAGCCAGGAGACAGAGAAGGACGTGCAGAGCCACTCAGCACTTTCCAAAGCACTGGGAGATGCAGGAACCCCTGCACATCCCCAGGGATGAAGGGCAGAGAGGGCACAGCCTCCTGCTTCCAGCAGGCAGGACAGGTCACAGGAGCCCGACAGCCCATGGAGCATCAGGTCACAGGGCTGGAGGTGTGCTGTGACACCAACCAGTGTGCCTGTTGGACAGGCTTTCATGCCTGCAGAGTTTGTTGGTGGTACCTTCACCTCTTCCCTTCCCCATGCAAACGAGCCAGCGGAGCAGGCCGGTCAGCAGCACCGAGCAGAGCCGCACCGTGCCGGCCACGCGGTGCCCCGCAGGAGCTCACTGCACAAGGCGGAACAAGAGTGCTTTGCCAACATCCACATCTCCTCTTAGGGTCTGGACTCAGCCCCATGGGCAGAGCACCCACATCCCCACTGGGGTGCCGGGACACCCAGGCGGGCTGAGGATGCCCCTGCAGCTGCTCCCCATCCACCCCAACGTGCTCCGAGGGAAGTCCGAATCCATCGCCGGGAGAGACTCCTGGCTCCGAGCGCGTGGCGGGAGGGATAATCTGTTTAGGCTGCCGGCAGACGTCATCAGCCTGTCTCGGGTGGAGGCAGGGCTTGTTTTCTTCTGGCTTGGCAACTGAGCGGGAANGGGGGGGAGAAAAGACAAAAGGAATGTTGCAGTGGAGCTTTAGCCTCTGCCTCTATTCCTGAATGCAGAACTGCTGTGCAGTGGGGAAGCTGTGCCCAAGCTTCCAGCAGCCCTGCTGGAAAACAACAGCCCCAGCCTGACCCAGGCTGTGGGTGAACCCACAGTAACTTCCATCCCACCACCTTTGTGGGCTTAGTCACAGTATTCACCAAAGGGGCTTCTCCAAAAGCAGCGCCTGCCGCTCCCTGCACGCATCTCTGGGTACTTAGTAACAGGGTCACAGCTCTCAGCGAGACCCACCAGAGACCATGGCCCCAGAGCAGAGGCAGCAAGGTCACCGTCCCCTGTGCACCGACTCCCTCAGGGCTCCCTGGAGGGCGGGACCAGTTTTTGGCATAGCTCAAGGGGAAAGTCACCACAAACGCTGTAGTTGCAACCTCAAAAGAGGAAATCTGGGCGGTTTCAGCCCCGCTCTGGTCTCGGTTTTACACACCTTGGAGCCGGAGAGAACACTGCAGATGGGTGAGTCGGAGCGGCTGTCACCTGGCAGGAACGGGGAAGGTGACACGGTGTTTGGGGCAGGAATGGGATGCGATACCCAAGCAGGCTTTCCTGCCCACAGCGTGGCTTCTCGGAACTTGAGAGACAGGCATCGCTTAACATTTTGCATGCTCCCCGCGGGATGCCACATGGATGGCTGCAGACCCACGACCCCGGCCGGCGGGAGGCTCTGCAAACACCACTGTGCAAACCCGCGCTCCGGCGGCAACCCCAAGGGCCGGGGATATAGCCCAGCCTCGGTGGTTAAGCCGCTTACATCTCAGCTTCCCTGCCCGTACAGTATTTCCCCTCTGCTGTATGTCACTTGGCGACGGGCAGCGGAGCGGGGCCAAACCCCAGCGCGGGAGGCTGCTGTGCTGCCAGTGGGCATCCGCAACCGCTCCCGGCATGAAATCGCTCTCCATCCCCCAGCTCTGCATCCAGGCCGGCTGCTCGCTGCCCCCGGGTTCAGTCCAAGCTCAGCTTTCTCCAGCTGGAGACCCAGGCAGCTCCTGGGGACAGCCTTGGACGCGTGGGGACACCCCACTCTCCTGCAAAAACACATTTGCACAGCGCGGGTGTGGGTATGAGCCGGCTGCTGCCGAAGCTACAAATCGCCCAGTCCAGGTTTTCACCACCAACACTCTCCCCGTGCAGGTAGAGGCCAAACCAGACCAGACAGACCGGACCTGGGGTGCGAGGAACACGAGGTGCCGCTGCTGTGGGGCGGCTGGCGGGCACCACGGGCGGCGCGGCGCGGCACAGCCCTCCCGGCACGCCGGCAGCCCTGACCCAACCACCGGCAAACCTCCAAGAAAGGAGCTGCCCAGGCAGTTTGCTGCGTGGGCAGCACGAATGACCGACCGACCAGAGGAACAGGAAGGGGAAAGGTTGAATTCACCCTTCATGCAAACAGCCCGTCTCCTTCTGCAAATACCCTGTCCCCGGCCCCAGGGCTGCGCTCAGGTCCATCAGCTGCCACCGGCTCCGGCAGTCGGAGCAAGAGCTGGAAGAGGCCAGCTGGAGTTTGCACGGGCAATTTGTCAAGCAGCAGCAAAATGGAATTGGGAAGGAACGGGCTTCGCGATCTCTGCTCCCCCTCCTTGAGCAGCCCCAAAGCCCGGCATGGCCCACGGCGAGCAGGCGTATCTAACCACCTCCCACATCGGGGCTTCCTCAGCGCCTGGGAGAAGCCACAACATCTCTCCTGAGTGGTGGAGAGGGGATTTATCACTTCCTCGGGTGCCAGAGCAGATAAGGTGCGGCGCCATGCAAAACAAACAAAAAAAAGGCAAAACCCACAGCAAATAAGTGTGCCAAGGGGACAGTTCTCCAGCATCCGCCATGCCCCTTCCCTTGGCCCATGCAGAAGGTCAAGCGAACCCAAAGCCAACCCCAGCACACAACCTCACATCTCTCCTGAGCACCAACTGCCCTCACGCCGCTCTCCAGGGGTGGGATGCAGCCCGTGGGATGCAATGGCCACCGTGACCCTGCCTGTCCCAGCTCCTCTGGCCATGGCCCCCAAGTCCCTGCCCGTTCCAGCCGCTGATGGAGGCGGCTTTGACATTTGCAGAGAATCTCTCCCCTCTGTTCAGTCCTAATAATTAGTCAAGTACAGGCAGATTTTTGCAGCATGATACAAGCAGCCGGGAGCAGGGAATGCAAGTGAAGGGGCTGCTTTCCAGGAAAGAGGGGGCTTTTCCTTCCCCGAGGAGCAGGAGGTGGAGGCGAAAGCGTGCCCGGGACATGATCCCTCACCCTGCCGCCCTTTGGACAATGCACAGAACCAGGACAAGACCCCAGTCCAGGGCACGGCAGCCCCATCGATGTAATGCCCCTGAGCAAAGCCAAGTCTGTGACCCAGAGCTGACACTCTCCGGCCTCAGGGCTGCTGGTGGCCGGCTGTTCGGCGTCCAGAACAGTTGGAAAGTGATAAAGTCCAAAGGAGAAGAGATGGAAATAACCAACACCCCCCCCGGTGCTGGGCAGGGGTGTCACGGGCTGGGCAGGAGGAGGCAGTGGGAAAAGTTTGCAAGCTCCATTTTCTAACTGGGTGGTCCTCTGGGCATTCATGCCACAGTCTCAAAAAAAGAAAAAAGGAAAGAAGAAAAAAAAAGACACTGGTAGCTGGAAAGACGTCCTCAAATTCCTCTATCTGTGCCAGTCCCCATGCCCCGAGAGAGCACACTCATGGAGAAAATTAAAAGCAACTGCTTTACACTCTGCTCTTCTTCCAATTCAGGCCAAGCGTGATTTTGAGGTTAATTCCCAGCCCGTTCCTGTCATGGGGGCTTCATCTCCCTTACCAACCAAAGGCATGTGCATGGAGGCATGGCTCGGTCCAGGCCAGCCAGCGTGGAGAGCAGGGACTCCACAGGGACACCCCCATGGCCCTGCAGAGCCCTGGGTGGCTTCCTCGGGAAGAGGGTCCCGCTGGCCAGGCCGGCTGTCTCCTGGAGATGGAAGAGGGTCCCTGGGAACCATCCACCCGCCCGGGGCAGGCTCTGGGAAGCTGACCTCCACACGAGGTATGCAGGAGGTTAAAAGGGGACCATGCAGTGCTGGTGCAGGCACACCTTGCCAGGAAAGAGGGAATTCCCACAAAAAGGGAATTTCTCCCTTGCCCGGAAAAGGGCAGCGCCAGGGAAGGTGGTGAGGGGTGGGTGGAGCAGCCAGGACAGAGCCACCAACAGCACCGTGTCTGCCAAGGACCATGGGCCTGATCCTGCCGCTGCAGAGGATCGCAGGGCTCTGAGCACCCACACCAGGGCTTGTTGTCATCGGGGCAGACCCTCAGGAACAGATTTGTCCCAAGGCGGGAGCAGATGCAGGGACTGACCCAGTTTTTCTCATGCCATGCAGGCACCCCAGAAGGTCAAACACAGGTTGGGGCAGGGGTTAAGGGCACATCACCTCCCACCTGCAGCCCTAGGGGGTTGCTCAAGGCTCCAACGGGTGGTGGGACCACACGTCACCCACCCCAAGTCACACCGACCCCCAGCCAGCAGCACAGCCACGCACAAAAACAACTCGTGAACACAGCGCTCCCGGGATTAGGGACTTAGCGTCCGCGCAGCCCTTTGAAGTTGGAAGCGCTAAGTCTGATTATTATTAGAGAGCTCCAGCTCATTAATCCTGATGTTTGGGGCCAGATTCCCCCCTCCTAGCCCCGTTCCTAATTCGGTTCCCCGAGTAAAACAGGGAATCCGCTACGACCAGTAAATATTTGTGACGCTTCGCAAACACGTACCGGTCTCTGCCCCGAGCAGCTCCAGCGCCCCGGAGCACCCCGGGAAGCAGGAGGGGCGGCTCCTAACGCCCACACAGGTATTTTTATATAATAAAAATCCAAAAAAGACACGAGTACGTAAGTGTGAAGTACCTTCACCTTTCCTGCAAGCCAAGTAGAAAGGTCAGATGACTCAAAACGACTTTTCTAGCCTGACTCTAGGTAATCACCAACATGGTCCTTGTCCGTGGGGTGAGAGGGACGCGCTGAGCACAGAGCCCCCACGCCGCAGTTTGAGATCCCCCTTACCTAAACCAAGCTTAAAAAAAAAAANAAAAGGCAAAAAAAAAAAATAAATTCAGAGCTGTTAAATGAACCGTTATTCCTGGGTGTGCTTTGGAGGCGCACACCCCCACATCCAGCCAGGCTCCTCGCTGCGGCGCGGAGCCTCCTCCTCCTCCTCCTCCAAGGCGGACGAATTTGGGGGGGAGGTGGGCAGGGTGGGGGGGAAGCGGGTCTCCTCAGCACGGGAGGGGGCTGGAGGGTGCGTGCCTGCATCACACGCTACCAGAGCCACCATCTTATCTGGGAAGCGGGATTACTTCACCCCGGCTGCAGCGGGAGAAGCCGAAGCAGGATCGCGCCGTTTTCCCCAACCGGAGCCCCCCAGTGCAGGGCCTGGATCTGTCCCCACGAGAGATGGCCGCGGTGGCAGCCCCCCAAGGCCACCCACCACCCCGACGGGAACAAAGCGAGCGAAGGGCTGCCCGAAACGCGGCTCTGGGCCCTGGGTCCCCGGGGAGGGCGGCAGGCCCCCCCATGGCAGGGCAGGCAGGCACTACGGGGGGCCACATGCAACGCTTTGAACACCACCCCCACCCCCAATAAAAATAAAAAAGCCTTTCACCCAGGCGGCGGCGAAACCCGGGTCGGGGCAGGGGGAAAGGGCCGGCCGGGAGCGGGGGGCTGTTCCCGAGCCCCCTCCGGGATGGCTCCTTTGTCTGGGCACGGCCGCGACGCTCCCCACCGCCCGCCCCTTCCCGCACACACCACGGCATTTTTTCCAGTTACATTTTTTCCATATTAGCCNGGGGATGTCAGCCCCGGCCCAGAAAGGTGTGGGAGGAGGAGGGAGGGCGGCCCTGCTCCCCGCACCCCGACACCCCAAACACCCCCCCGCCATGGCTGCACGGGCCTCCGGGCCCGCCTCAGGCCTGGGAGGAAGAGGAGGAGGAGGAAGGCCCAGCCATGGCAGCCCCCCAGTGGGAAGGGGCAGGGGTCGCCTTCCTGTCCCCCCAAGAAAGCGAGGGGGGCTGTAGAGGAGGGGACCCATGTCTGGCACCTCCAGGAAGGGACGTTTTGTTTGCAGCCAAGTTTACCCCCACCCCAGGACTTTCGGGATCTTCTGATAGAGCCCACAGGATACCCCCCCACCTGCTGCCCTGCACCCCAAGAGGGGATGGGGTCACCCCCAGCACAGATGCTGGTCCCCAGATGGCCTCAGGAAAGGGGTGAGACCCCAGGGAAGGAGGCACGGGGCGGGGGGCATGGCCCAAGGGACCAGGGGCACCTGTGGGGCTGCTGGGTGCCCCGTGGGACACCTGGGTATCCATGGGGTCAGCAGGCACCCCATGGGATCGCTGGACACCCTCTGGGACCAGAGAGCACCCACGGGGCTCCTGAACACCCCATGGGATTCACAGATACCCGTGGGTCTCTGTACTATCCATGGGGTCAGCAGGCACCCCAAGGGACCCCACACCGCCCATGGGGTCAGCAGGCACACCATGGGACCACACACCACCCATGGGACCCTTGGACAACCTACGGGAGCAGAGAGCACCCATGGGGCTCCTGAACACCCCATGGGATTCACAGATACCTGTGGGTCCCTGTGCTATCCATGGGGTCAGCAGGCACCCCATGGGACCACGCACCACCCATGGGACCCCTGGACACCCTCTGGGACCAGAGAGCACCCATGGAGCTCCTAAACACCCCATGGGATTCACGAATACCTGGGACCTCTGTGGGGTCAGCAGGCACCCTATGGGACCCCACACCACCCTTGACAGCCCATACTACCCACGGGAGCAGTAGGCACCCACACGGCTCTA
>VUYV01000455.1:168644-233728 GCA_008711295.1 Anarhynchus alexandrinus
CCCCCATATAGCACACTGACACACCCCACACCCCCCCCTATACAGCCCCCTGCACAGCCCAGGCCCCTCCTGGCCACCCAGCAGGGTGGACACAGGGTGCAACATGTGGGGTTTGCACCCCCACAGCCACCCCCCAGCATAGGGGTGCCCCGGGGTGCATCCCCCCCCCTCTACCCACCCCGGGGTCCAGCCCACCCTGCTGCCCCGGCACTTGGGCAGTGCACGGTGCCACGGCCCCAAGGGTGACACAGACCCCCCCATTAACCCTGACCTCAGACACAGCCCCCACCATGCTCCGGGTGGGCACATGGGGGGGTTCATCACCCACTTGGACACCCAAATTTAGCGGGGGGGGGGAGGGGGGGACACAATGCAGCTTCATGTCCCTCCCGCAGCGGTGCAACTTGCAGTGTTGGGGACACACCGGCATGAAGCGGGGACGGGGGGTGCCACCGCCCCGGGGCCGGCAGGGAACTCCTCTGTTTGTCCAGTGCATTTTTATCCGGTGGAAACCGGCGGCACCGGCAGGTAAATACGCCCGACCCGGCGATAAGGACCTGGCGCGAGGGCGCGGGTTTGGCCTCCCGGCTCTGTCCCTGGGGGTGGCCGAGGCACCCACCCGCGGGCACATGCCGCGTCTGGTTTTACTCTCCCGGCCCTAATTCCGCACATCAGCCCGAGAAGAGCCAGAGAAGGGACCTCAGCACCTGTGGAGCATCACCGCGGCGGGAGAGATGTGGGAACGCCAGCCCCAGAGCACGGCGGCACCACGAGCGTGCCGATCGGCACCTCCAAAACGCACGCCAGCGCGGCACGTCCCACCATGCTCAGATGCCACGGTGGCACATGGCGTCTTCCTGCTCACCCCAATATCCCCTGCCGGCGTGGGATGGGGCCCTGCTATTAGGGACAGCCACGCGGACCGTCCTGGGTTTGTTGGGACCAGGAAAAACCCGTCGGAGAAGAGGCGGTGGCGCGGTCCCCTCGCACCCGGCGCTGCCCCATCGTTTGATGTGGGGCCCGGCCTCGGCGGCCTCGCCACGCCGGCTCCGCGCTGTCATCCTGGAGTAAATAAAGACCAGCACAATTGCCTGCTTGTTTATTAATTTTTTGCTTCATCAAAGGCTGCTTTAATCATCTCTCTCCCTCCTGCCATCACCACCCGCAGCACGCACAGTGCCGGTGTGCCACGGGTTAGGAACGGGACAGCAGAGCTGCAGGGTGACCCCGCTCCCGCACCAGTGGCACCGCAAACAAAAACCCAATAAATAAAAGATAGAATTAAAAAAGGGGACTGCACCCTCACCCAGCCCCACACTGGCTGCCCGGGTGGCCCAAGCCCACACGATGTCCCCAAGAGGGACGTGCAGGCTGAGGGGTGGCCACCATTTCCGCCCCCACCACCCCATCAGTGGTTTGGGTGGATTTTCTCGCCTTTCCCTTGACCCTAATGTTGTAAAAGCAGCACGGCTCTTCCCCGGGGAGGGTGGATTTTCCCCTCCGGGATTTACAGACCCTGACGCCCTCACCGTGGGTTCAGGGTCCACCTGGCACATGACTGCCCAACTCCTGCTCTGCAGAGAAGGGCGGACGATTTTCCCGACCAACTCTTCTCCTGCCCCAATCCCCCTTTCCTCCCTCCCTCCCTCCATCCCTGATGTCGTTGGATTATTCCCCGCCACATCCCTTGCTGAGAACGATGCCCTGCATCCCATAGGTCCCAGAGATGCACAGAATTATTTTTTTTTCCATCAAAAAGCTGCTCTGCAGTTCTCCAGGCACCTCTACGTGTTGTCCCCACGGTCCCCAGCTCTTCACCACCTCCTCAGGGCTCCATGTGAGCCGGCAGAGGCACAGCACCCGTGGCCAACATGAGGTCCTCTGCACACAGCATCCTCCCGTGCTCCCCGGGTGCAGCCGGGACGAGCGGGGCGATTCGCCTCTGAAGGGTTTTGGGTGGGAAGCTGGGGGAGAGGAGGATGGGGGACCAGTGAGTGTCCCCCCATTGATGAGCACAGAGTTGGGGCAAGGGACCCCAACAGGCTGGGGGGATCCTCTGGGAGCAAAGCGGCTGCTCTTTCCCCAGCACCATGGGGCACTGTCCCCCCCCCAAAAACGGGCACAGTGTTGGCACGGAGCATGGAGCAGGGGCCGGGGCTGGCGTCTCCCACGCCGCGGGCTGACATGGCCGAGCTGCACCGTGGCTCGGGGCCACGACCTGGCGCCACGCACGGCCTCGCCGGAGCCGGCAGCACCTCGCGGGAAGCAGCTGGTGCCGGTGCTGGCTCCAGCCTCTCCAAAAATCCAGCTGAACGGGACGGGCCTCTCCGCAAACCTGTCGAGCTGCATTCAGCCGCGCCGGAGCCAGCGTCCGCACACCGCCGGCTGCCCGTGTGCCGCGTTCGACGTGTGCAGCCGGCGGGGCTGCCGAAAACTCGCTCCCGATGACTCTCCTCGCATGCCCCAGGCCCCGGCACAGCCGTGGCATGGAGGTCCCCCAGCGTGTGCCGCGGAGGCAGGTGTCCCATCCCGTCACCCCCCGCCACGGGGATGCCCATTTGGGGCAGCCGCGTGTAACAGGTCTCTTCAGCCCAGAGCCAGTCTGGAGCAGTTTTCTCAAATGAGGGCAATTAGAGTGGTAGGAAAATGGAAAGTATTCGTCAGGGAGCTGCAGTGGCAGAGGGGGAAGGCGCTGCGGTGAGTCAGCCATCCAAACCGAAGCCCCAGCGCCAGGTAAACAAGCTGCAAACCAGAAGGTGTTAGTCACCGGCTCTGGCTGCGCCGGCACCAGCCTGGGAAGGGCATCGGCGAAACCCTCCTGCTCTGGGAAAGGGTTCGGCGGCACCAAACCCCACCGGAGAGAAGAGAGCAGCACCCGCTCCCCATCGTGGCGTGGAGGTCCCACCAAGGAGCATCCACCGCCTCTGTCCACAAGGACATCACCGGGATGGGGACGTGGGATGTGTGGCTGTGTGTCATTTTATAGGCGAAGCTGCGATGCAGCACATTTTCCTGCGGGGCCGGGCGCTGCCGGGGCAGGAGCAGGATGGCCGGGTGCTCCTCCTGGGTGGCCATCGCTTCCCCGCGGGACCTTGGGCAAGTCATTTAATCTCTCTGCGCCGCCACCTCGCCGTCATTACGATGGAGCCAGACGGATGGACGCCCAGGGGAGAGGGCAGGATTCATGGTTTGAAGCCGGCAAGCCCTGGGATCCCCACTGGATCCAGGCTGGGACCAAGCGGCGCCTGCGAGGGCTCCCCTCCTCCTGCCCTGCAGGAGGCTTGGATGCCCCTCAAGCCACCCTGCATCTAATAGGGGTGAAACCCACAGGTTAGAAATGGGGGTCAAAAACACCCTCACGGATGGAGGGTGTCCCCCGGGCTGTCCCAGGTACTGTCTCCGTGCCCTGCCCGACCTGTGCCCAATTTTCCCAGTGGGAAAAATAAAAGGACACAGATTATCCACTGGAGGAAATCCACAGCGCTCAACTGCAGCTGACGCAGCCCGGAGAGGAGGATGCAGCTTCTGCGGGGCTGGAAAAGACCATGGGGATGGTTCAGTGCAGCCAGTCCAGCTTTGCTGGACGCACACGCACACAGAGGCTTGAGCTCGTCCCAGAAGCCGCATTAAATCATGTCCCACCAAGCAGAGATTTCCTCTTGTGCAGAGACGCCAAATGCCTGCGAGTTCATACCCTCCTCCTAAAATTGGGCCAATGGTTAATTACGCTCCCGGTCGGGTTATCGGTGACCGGGTCCCATGGCCGCTTCCTGCCGTTGGACCTCCTTTAGCAGGGAAAATCCGGCTCTTTTGTTCCCACACGTGCCCCCCCACGACTCCCCGCCTTTTGGCTGGGCTCTGCCTGTTTGGCCGTGCAGAGTGGATCCCCCCCGCGAGGGGAACGGCTGCCTGTGCTGCCGACTCCCCTCTTGCCGTGAGCCTCAGCATCCCTGCTAAAAATATCGTCCCATCCAAAACTGGGTCCCTCCACCTCCCTCCTTCACCAGCCCCCTTGGCCACCACCCCTGAGCTGCCAGCCACAGCCCTCGGATGTCTGCTCTGCTGACTCCATATAATGCAAGTTTTACAAATGCAAACGTCACATGGCCGTAAATTAAATACTTTGGAGAACCCCATTATAATGCAGCAACACAATTAGCTTTATCAGCCAGCCCAGAGTCATGCCAAAAACCAAAGCCGACTCACTTGACAGGAGCTGCCATCCATGAAACCAAGCTAACGACCTTAATTATATTTTTAGCTTCTAATTTTTGGCTGACAGTATCCCCAATTACCCAGCCCATAATTTGCCCAGGGACTGCGATCAGCCTACCTGGTCTGTAATTCCCAGGGTCAGCCCTTTTATCCCTTTTAAATATTAGACTCCCACTGGCCGCCCTCCAGCCCTCTGGAATTTCCCCAGGGTTTTTAGTGTTAAAAATTAACAGCAGAGCTCCTCGGCAGCCCGTGAGCCCCTTCCCGCGAGGGTCCTGCCAGAAACGCCTCTCGTCCTGAGAAAATCCAGCAATGTCGGAGGTGGGGACAGGGAGTTGTTCCCGCCGGGTTATAAACACTGCGTTATCCCGTCGGCTGCTCTGGCCAAAGATTGTTCTTGGACTCATCTCCCGTATCTGCCACCCACGCTCTACACCTCAGCACACGGCCCCGGTGCTGCAACCTCCTTTCCCTGTCCCTTCACGATGCGTTTATAGGGTTTTATCCTCACTTCTGTGCCAGCCCTCGGCCAAGCTGGGTCTTTTCCCATCCTGCTGTCCTTGCTCGCCAGCTGGCTACTGGATTTAGGGAGCCGGCCCTGAACACAGCCTGGTTTTCAGTAATGCTTCCCTCGCCTCATCTGTGCCGTGTTTTGGCAAGGTGGCTCTTGCAGCATCACCCCCGATGATGCACACAGGCACCCCTGGAGCCTGGCTCACCCCGGGGCTCGCCCGCAGCCCCCCCGGCACAGCCGCTGCGAGGGGGCACACCCCATGGCATGGGGGCTGCCGTGGTGCCCGGACACCGGTGGGTGCTGAGCATCCTTGGGACGATGCCCTGCTGCAGCCCCGTGGGGCGGTGGCAGGATGAGACGGCGGTGCAAAGGGAGGAACGGAGCAGCGCGGGGTCTGTGGGGGGCACCTGAACCCCACCTTGCCCGAGGGGCTGGTGCAAACAGAGCGGGCAGGAGCCAAGTTGGCTGCCCTGGGACAGCACCCTCCTTGGCACAGAGGCTGGGCAAAGGCAGGGCCGGAGTGGCCCGTTGGAGGATGCAAAGGCATCCAGAGCACCCAGCACCCAGCGGGGAGCCGGGCTGGGCTGTCCAAGGGTGCCATCTCCTGGGGAGAGACCCAAACAGCCGAGCATCAGGCACGGGGAGCACAGTATCGCATCCAAGCGCAGGATGGGTGCCGCTGGGCTGCAGGAGTGGGGAGCTGGACCGGCACCCCGGGGTGCAGCATCCTCGCTGCCCTCGGCTGGGCTGCGGCATTGCAGGCAGGGCAGGCAACGCAGGCAGGGCAGGCAGGGCTGCTCCGGCCATGGCCGCACGCACGCCGTGGTGGTTCTTCACGAAGGGGATGGCCATGGCGTGGCTGTGGGCCTGCAGCTGTGCATGGGGTGCAGGTCCTGCGCAGGCACCCGGTGTGCTGCCACGGATCTGGCCTGTCACCTGCCTGCACCGAAAAACCAGACAGCGACGGTGGCTGTTGTGCAGCGATAACCTCGTGGTTTCGGTCACAGAGCAGCTCTGCGCTTTGCCACGGGAAATCGGTGGTGGTGGTGGGTCACGGAGGGCAGCCGGGCAGTGCCCAGGGGACGGGCGCATCCTGACACCAGCGCACTCGAGAGCACGCGTCCGTGGGGAATTAGGGTGAAAGAAATGAGTCTTCGGCAGCCACGCTCAGAGCCATCTGTGCTCAGCCCAGCCTCGCAGTTGCCAGTTTCGACCCAAAATGACTCCTCTTCCCCTTCCTACCCCCACGGCCTCTTTTTTCAGGTCCCAAAGGGAGCACGTGTGAGAGCAAATGCCTCGGCCAAGGCCCAGCCCTGCCCAGGCACAGGGACTGCAAAAGGTAGACGGGCTGAGGAGAGGCTGGGAGGAAAATATCCCAGCAAAGCTGCCCAAATAGAAGGTGAGGCATCCCCCCAAAATTTTCAGAGCCAAACATTATCCACCCTACCCGCCTGCTACCTGCAGCTCTCCTTGCAGCGATGCCACTGGGGCAAGAGCCCAAAAGAAAAAAAAGGTTTTATTGTCCAGACAAAATTGGGCTCTATCACCCCAAATAGAACGTGGCACCTCTGGACCCATAGGCAGATGGGTGCTGAAGGATGTGAAGGGATGCAGGTGGGATGCAAAGCTATGCAGAGGGATGCAGAGGGATGCAGGGGGATGCACAGTGCTGGGAGGCTGCATGGGGAACTGCCGATCGATGCTCTCCCACCAGTGGCACACAGCAAAGGAAGGGTTTAACCCAGGAACCCAGAATAAGGTGTTGGCAGCTGCTGCCCAATCCCTGCCTGCGTCGCAGAGCACAGGGATGACCCCAGGCAGGGCAGGCCGGCAGCCACCGCCTTGGCTGCGAGACGGCAGCTCGTGTGGGACCATGTCTGGAGGTGCTTAAGAGCCACACATCGTCCTCAGAGGCTGTGGGAGGGGGTGACGCCGCTCGGGGCACAGAGGGTCGGGCTGTTGGGGCGCATGGCCGAGGAGATGGGGCTCCGGTCGCAGCATACACCGAGAATTTTAAAGCCAAAATCACGTTGCCTGATCTCTGCTCAGCGAGGAGGGACAAAGTGCTTCTCACTTCCCTCTTGAGGGCACACCAGGGTGGAAACTGCAAGTCTCCCGCTGCTATTTACAGAGGCAGGTTTCCCCTGCAAAACCCCGAGAGCTGGCGGGCAGGGCTGGGGCCGTGGCTCCGGGGTCATGCTCTGCCACGTTCAAGCAGCGCAGGCAATGCCGAAATCATGATTTCCTTTGCCGTCGGCTTTGGCTCTGCAGGCGAAGGGGCCGCGGGCTCTGCCCTCTGCCCGGGGCACAGCGCTGGTGGGACGGGTCTGCGCATGGATGGCCACCAGCTACATGCAAAGGTGCATTTATCCCCCCAAACCCTTGCACCATGCAACCCCCCGCCCCCAGCCGTGCCTCTGCCCTCCTGTTCCATCCCAGGGCCCTCCCTGTGTCTTCCCAGTGGGAGACTCGAGCCCAGCCATGATCCCATCCTTGGCATCAGATGCATGTGCAGAGACACGACATGTAGCCCAGCGTTGGTGCTGCCGCATCCCTGTGGCCATGGTGTGCCTCCTCTCCCCATCCTCGCTCCAAGCCCTGCGGTCCATCGGATGGTCCCGTGACTGGTCCCCTCCCTCCTGCAGGAACCGTGACATGATGGGACCCATCCAGCCACTGTGGGGCCAAGCAGCCACAAGGTGCCGGGTCTCTGCGCTTTGGGCTTTGTCCCCTGTGAGCAGGTTCAACCTCCAACGTCCCTGTGATGGACACAGAGCGTTGCACCCTGCGAGCGGCCTTTTGGTCTCTCTCCGTGCTCACACCATGGCGATCTGCAACTAAGTAGGAGTTTTTGAACCAAACGGAAAAAACCTTGACGCTGCCTCGCTGATGTTTATAGAAAGTAACAGGTATTGCTTCTTCCTTCCCCCTTCGGCTGCTTCTGCAGAAAGGTCCCGCCGGGCTGAGCTGAGTCACCGTCCTGCCGGGCTCCCAGCGCCCCTCGCCCCTTCCCGGCAGCACGGCCACGGCACAGCCACAGCCACAGCCACAGCCACGGCACAGCCACGGCACAGCCCTGCCCAGCACCTCTGCGGGAAAGGGGCAGAAACCTCCAGAAACGAGTGCCCTGCTAATGGAAAAGGGGGAAACCACTAACCGGGCAGTCTGGCTTTGCTTTCACTAGGCGTCCCCTACGGAGCGTCGTGCCACCGGCCGGATCTACCCGGTGTATTTTCCTGGTTGGGGGCACCAGGGCAGCTGTGGTGGTGATCGCAGCCCACTCCCTCCTGCGCCAGCTGAGCGAGGGCAGACGCTCTCAGCACCACAGGGCGGTCGCAATCCCACCTCTGAGGGACCCCCACCCTGGGGGGCCGCCTGGCTGCTCCGTCGCGGGTTTGCTGATCAAGCCCATTCCGCTCGCGGAGTGAGGTGAGATCTAAGAATAAATATACAGCTGAACTCTCGGAGGCTGCCAGCAGCGCAGAGGTAGCTCTTTCCCTCGTGTGAAAACCAAGTTGGGTTATTAATGCTCCGTGCACCTCCACCACCAGTAGTGAGGGCAGCGCCGGGCTCCGAGCCCAGCTGGGACCTCCGTTGCCCACGAAGGGCAGCACAGGACAGCGCAGCCCTCTGGCAACCCTCCTGCCTCCGAGGCATGGGTGCACTAGAGAAACGCAGTGGTTAAAGCATCTTATTGGGGCCCACGAGATGCTCTACATGCCGTGAGCAGGAGACAGGTCAGTGGGGTGGGCTGACCATCCTGCGAACAGGGAAAGGATGGGTGCGCAGAGTGATGCGCGGTCCTGGCCAGAGTCAGGGTAAGTGCCATGTGGCATCAGCAGGACGTGACCCACGGGGCTCTGCCGGCTGTGACATGGAGCCCCGACGAGGGGGATTTGCTCCTCTCCACCTGCAGCATCCCCTTTTCTCCGCATGGCCTCTTGCTCTGACATAGCTGCTCCTTCTCGGCAAAGCCTGGGAAACCAGTAACCCACAGGGTCGCCCGCCGGTTCTCCTGACCCAGGATAGCTCTTTACAGAGCGAAACATCCTTCTCTGCAGAAGAAAACCTCCCACTGCAGCCAGACAATGCGAGGGCCGGTGCCGCAGAGCCCCCCATCCCTGCAATTCCCTTGCAACGTGGCCGCCTGGCCCGGGACAGCCCTCCCCGAGCCCAGGGACGCCCGGCGAGCCAATGCAACGCGCGGTGCGTGCGGCAGATTTGCATCGAAGGGATAAGGGGAAACCCCAGGAAACGCATAGCCCAGGCATTAATCAAATCTATCTCTAATAATAAACCTCCCGAGCAATGCGCGGGCTCGGGGCTGGAGCTCGCAGTGCAATGGCAGGAGCCGAAGGGGACTAGACGCCGCGGGAGAGTCAAACGTGAGTGACTCCATGGAAGGGCTGCGCGGGGCAATGGGGGTGAGGGGGTTGTCCATGCCAGGGTTTGGGGCCATGGCAATGTTTCCAGAGCACTGGTAGGGAGCGGAGGGTCTCCCCGGGCTCCCGCTGGAGAAGCAGAGCCACCACAAAGGGTTTCCACCCTGCTGAAGACGGTCAGTGCCACGGGGCTGGAGGTGAAGTGGTCACTTAATGCTTTGGATGAGGGGTCCGTAGGGGATTTCGGGGTGCTGGTCCCTGGTGGGTGCAGAGGCAGAGGGGGAGACGCACCCGGCTCTGCTGGAAAACGCGTGGCTGCAAAGCCCGGCTGCAGCGTGCCGGGAGCACCACGCGTGCCTTGAGGCTCCCTGGGGAGAGGAACTGAGCCATCGGGCAGGATTTGTCCTAGATGGGGCCAAACACCCGGCTTGGACCTGCCCTCACAGCAGAGCAACACTGGGGAAGGCGCTGCCCCCCCCCCCAGCTTAGACGCAGCCCAAAATCTCCGTTTCCCATACAGTTGTCCCATGTGAAACCCCACCGTAGCTCAGGCACGACCAGGCCCACCACCATCCCCAGGGCTCACCGCCATCCGTGAGGTCTTCTCTTCTTTTTGGGCACAAAATATCTTCAAAGAGCGTCTGAGAAAAGCGCCAGCCTCAGCCTCGCTCTGCCCTGGGGAATGTCTTCACTCAGAGCCACAGAAAGTAATTATTTAATTTTATCGCAATGTTAATTGAACAACTGGGACTGTAAGGGCAGCAGCCCTGTGCAGAGCGGATTTATCCCTGAGAACGGGGGAGATTTTACGTGTGCTGCCCCAGGTAGGAGCCAGTCCACACGAGGCAGCGGAGGAAGCCCATCCTCAGCCCCTCTCCAGGGAAGGAGCTGTGCGGGCGACGGCAGGACAGACGGACGTGCAAAGGGCCCGACGGCTGCACGCTCCCAAGTACTAGAGAGAGGGGGTTTCTATACGAAAAGGGAGTTTTCTATATAAGAAGGGTGAGTTTTTTTTAAATGGGGTTTTCTATATAAGAATCAAAGTTTGGCTTTGCAAACAGCTGCGGCGCAGAGGCTGCGGCTGAGGCAAGGCGCAGCCTTCGGGCACGCGGAGGCCGGCGCTGCGCTGCGGCATCGGCGAGTTTTAAACCTTTCGGGTGCTGTCAGCACCGGCAGGAAACAGCTGCGGCTCCCCGGCACGGCTCCGCAGCGGCATGCGGTTGCCCGCGAGCCCTCTCGGTCAGCAAATGGCGCATTTCCACCACGGCCGCCCTCGTGGTGGGTTGAAGCTTCCTGCAGTTGCTCGGTTGCGCTCGCCGCAGACCCCGCGTGCGGTACGGCACGGCACAGCACAGCATGGCATGGCCGGGGACTGAGACCATCACTTGGGTCGCCACCAAGGCAAAACCCTGCGGTGGCACAGGTGAGGCTGCAGAGAGAGATACGCGGCGCTCAAAGGTGGGGATGTACACCAATATTTCAGCTGCTAATGAGTAAACGCTCATTAGCAAGCTAATTCTTAAAACGGTGAGTTGTCGGCTGGATTTTTGTGCTGCTGAGGGCTGGTGCTGATGCATCGCTCCTGTGCCTTTGGCATCACATCCAGCCCACACCGGCACAGGGCGCACCGCGGCAGAGGAGCGTGGGACGAAGGGATCCTCGCGGGGACGAGAGCACGTCCACCTCCGGGCGTCCCAGCTGGCGCTGGTTAAACCCGTGCTTAAAGCTCTCCCAGAGAGACGTCCCTCCTGCTGCTGCTTAGAGGAGTTTTACACATCAAAACTGGGTTTCGTTATGATGCCAGAACACCGAAGGGAGATGTCAGAAATTACGCACAAGACGGCACGAAACGCCCCGACGCCACAGAGGAATTCAGAAGTTTCCAGAATTAAAAATCGTTTCAGAAGAGGTTGCCAGTGGTTATTCTGGTCGTATTTCTGTTATTTTCAGAAAAACATATAGAGACAGGAGCGGTTCCCACTGCTCTTACTCCCGCAGGCAGTTGCGTGCATCCCCAGACCCCCAGGGCACAGCTCAGGGCCACCTATACGCCAGGGTGGTGGCCCTGCATGTCCCCAGGGACCAGCACAGACCGTGCTCATGTAGGGTTATAATTTGAAGAGTTTGCTAAGCCTGAAGCAGACTTTGCTGTAGGCTCTTGCCCAAACCTAGGACAAGGGAGGACTGGGGGCACAGCCGCGCATCCCCCTGCCAGGGGTCCCAGCCCCAGCAAAGGGACGAGGTGGCCGCAGGGCCGCCCCGTGATGGCCACCCCATACCTACTCATCTCCTGTTCCGCAGCCATGGATGGGACGCACGCCGGGTGGGATGCCATGAACAACTGCACCGATGAGCAGTACTGGGACACCCTCGTTTACCAGTGCATCCCCTGCAGCGCCGTGTGCGGCTGGCCCACAGTGAGGAGGTGCGCTGCCCTCTGCGGTGAGTGCCGGGGCGGCCGGTCGCGGGCACCGCGGGGCCGTTGCCTGCAGGGACAATGCCACGGGGCAAAGCTGGGAGGGGAAGATCAGGGTGCTGGGATGACCCACGGGGTGGGCTCCGAGCCAGCTCAGCTCAACAGAGCTTCAAGCCAAAACCACTGGGGAACGTGACAGCTTCCCAGAGATGGGCTGCATCTGGCAACGGCTCCACACAGACCGGGATTGAGTTGTCCACATCTCTGTACCTCTCCTTTCTGGGGTCACAGGGTCCATATCTCTGTACCTCTCCTTTCTGGGGCCACAGGGAGCCTTCCCAGGGCTGCGTCAATACTCGTATCCCTCACCGGTGACACCGATGGAGGATACGGTGGGCCTGGATATGGCAGGTCCTGGAGACACATCACTTTCTTTTGATGTGGCTAATTATAAACCCAAGCTGTACCTTCGCAAGGCTGTACCGTGAGCCCTGTGCTGGGGCCGGCACCAAGGTGCAGTGACAGCGGGTGGGGAAGAGAGAGGCAGATGCACTTTGCACCCAAACCCTGTGCGTGGCCCCTTCCCTCCCCGGCGAGCCGCCGGCCAGGACTGCTGCGCCCTGTCCTCGGGCACGGGGGACCCAGCCCTGCCGCAGGGCTGCACGCAGCGACAAGTCACATCTCCCCGATGGGGACAGGAGATGCCATCCCCCGGGGTCCCAAGCTGGTGCTCAGGCACGTTTTGCTGTGTCCCCAAAAAGCCCTGTAAGCCCCAGGGCGGCAGCAGCTCTAAGAGCAGCAACCAGGAGCCTGTTGCCACTGCCGCAGGTGGGTACGGCTGCGCACCTCTGGCTGTGTCCCATCCTGTCCCGTCCCATCCCATCCCGTCCCGTCCCATCCCATCCCCTCCCCGCACAGCTGCCAGCTCTGATGCCTTTCCCCAGTATTCATCCTATGGCCAAACGTCACCTCAGATCCCATGGATCTGTCACCCTGCCAGCCCTGGAGAGGCTGTCAACACTGACGGCAGCGCGCAGGTCCCGCCCTGCGCCGCTCGGAGCCGTGGGCTTGTTCGGGGCAGCCGAGGGCTCGTTGTCGCGTCAACCCAGGTGCCGGGGGCGGTGGGAGGGCAGCGGTTTGGGAGCTTCGAGCTGAAACGACAGGGGAGGAGGACACGCTTGGGACACTGTGTTTGTCTCCCTAATCTCCCGCAGAGTCCATGGACTGCAACAGGAAAGCCGGCTTCTACTACGACGAGCTCCTGAAAAAATGCATCAACTGCACCACGGTGTGCGGGCAGCACCCGAAGCAATGCGCCCCGTCCTGCGAACGTAAGGCCGCGCGGGAGGGGAGGCGGCGTGGGGGTGCGGGGCAGGGAGGGGAGGCGGGTGANCCTCAGATCCCATGGATCTGTCACCCTGCCAGCCCTGGAGAGGCTGTCAACACTGACGGCAGCGCGCAGGTCCCGCCCTGCGCCGCTCGGAGCCGTGGGCTTGTTCGGGGCAGCCGAGGGCTCGTTGTCGCGTCAACCCAGGTGCCGGGGGCGGTGGGAGGGCAGCGGTTTGGGAGCTTCGAGCTGAAACGACAGGGGAGGAGGACACGCTTGGGACACTGTGTTTGTCTCCCTAATCTCCCGCAGAGTCCATGGACTGCAACAGGAAAGCCGGCTTCTACTACGACGAGCTCCTGAAAAAATGCATCAACTGCACCACGGTGTGCGGGCAGCACCCGAAGCAATGCGCCCCGTCCTGCGAACGTAAGGCCGCGCAGGAGGGGAGGCGGCGCGGGGGTGCGGGGCAGGGAGGGGAGGCGGGTGATGGGACCAGATCCCGGAAAGGGGCAGCAACACCCCCTCTCTTCGTCCTGGGGGGCTGTGCATGTCCTGCCATTTCACCGGGACTGGGGAAAAGAAATCCAGGGCACGAGTCTCCCGTTTTCTCCATCATACAGTGCCTTTTCCCTTTTGCACATCGGAGTTTTACAGAGCTGTCCTTCACCTCTACCGGCCAGGGACGGAACGGGCAGTGGTGCTTCCCACCGTGCTGAGCTGCCTCCAGCCCGCGGGGAGGGGACGGGTTATCTCCCCTGAGATCTCCGAGTCCCACATGGGGGTTGAGGCGCGAGCACTGGAGAAGTGGGAAAGGTGGGAATGGGGGGGTGGGAAGGGATCTCCTCTACCTCTCCATGGGAGAAAAATGCAAGCAAACAGAGGCGGTGCATGGCTGCTTTCAAATTCTTTCCAAGCGGAGCGCGCGAGTGCTGTTAGCAACACCCTTTCCCTATCAAAAAGTCAATAGCGTGAAGTGTGTCCCCGAGGGGTCTCTAACCGCACCCATCTCTGCCTGGCCCACAGCGGGTGCCCTGGTGGCCACCCCCCCTCCGCCAGCCGCCCTGGTCACGGCCCTGCCGCCGCCGGCGGTGCTGGAGCAGAAGGCGTGCGTGGAGCAGGAGCCGTGGCTGGTGGTGTACCTGATGCTGGGGCTCTGCCTCTGCGCCCTCGTCTGCTCCCTGCTCCTGGGCTGGACCCACCTGCGGAGAAAAGGAGAGGTGGTCTCCTGCCAAGCCAGCCCTGGGACCTGCCACCGCAGGGAGGACTCCTCCAAAGGTGAGTGCTGGCTGCACTGGGGGGACTGGGAGAGGATGGGGAGCTCATGGTGGACAGGGTCCCAGGTACCGCTGGGAGGGACAGAGAGCGGAGCCGGTTCGTAAGAGAGGTGGGGAGGAAAAGCAAAACCAACGACGCGCAACACGGTTTGGTCTGAGCCTGGAAGAGCAGCAGGAGTGGAGCCCTGTGCCCCAATTCTCCACCGTACCCCTCTTCACGGTCGCTCTTGCAAAGTCACCGGCACAGCTTCCTACTGCTGGAGCTGCACCCTCAACCCGCAGCTCTCCGGTCTCCAGCCAGAGGCTGAGCTGTGGGGTCAAGGAGGAGTCGCAAAAAGCCAACCCTCTTCCGAAAAATGAACCACCTGCCCAAGGAGGACCCCGGGCTTTCGTGGCAATTGCAGCTCTGTGTTCCTTAACTTGGGGCTGTGCTGGGACTGCTTTGGGGCGAACTACTGCCTGGCAAGAGCCGTGGTAACACAGGCTACTTGCTCCTTCAAACAGGCTAATGATGCAGCGGGTGCGCTGAATTATCTTGCGGCATCAAACGCTGAAGTTTTAGCCCTGGAAGCAGAGGGGCTTCGCAAACCTTTGCTTTAGGGAGGAAAGATAGGGAAAGGATAATGTGCAGTAAGTCAACGTAGAAAGAAAAGATGTTTTTATTCTCCCTCCTCCTCTCCTCCCCTGATTTCAAAAATAAAAATGTTTACCTATTTATGTATACACATACAAGTCTACATACGTACAGTTCAAAGCCAGTCATGCTGGATGTCAAAAACCACAGAGAGAAAAAGCCCATGAGCCAGTGTGTGGCTCAGAGTCACTTTCCGGCAGGACTGTAACTCAAACCCTTCCTGTCCACTTTGGTCGAAGGACACGGTGGCATTGAAGGTTCAACTTTTAAGGGAAGCCGCCAGGTTCAGCGAGATTTAGCATCCGCTTGTTCACACCCTTAGCCTAACCCTGCTCATCAGGTCTCGGGTGACGGTGCAGAGCCCTTCGACAGCTAGCGACCAGCCCGTAGCGCCCCGCGGGCCCCTTGGACCGGCCACGCTGCACTCGCCGGAGCTCCGGCACTGTGCACAGTGCTGCACCGTCGCATTTGCGTATGCTACAAAAGCAGCATTTAACGAAAAGACAGTTTATAAGGAATGTCGTAAATATCACAATTACTTTAGTGCTAAACCTCCAGCTTTCCTGCTGAAGGCACTTCCCAATTTCCTCCTCAGATGTCACCTCCCGGGGTGGCGGGACGAGGCGTGAGCATGCAGGCGATGCACTGCACGCAACACACGGCGCCCTGGGCTTTATCAAAGCGGTGGGAGGTGGATGTCCTCTCCAGTTCCAGGACCGGCTCTTTACAGACCGTAGCGCAGCACTGCAACGCATTTCTTCAGTACACGGTGCCCCTAAAAAGCCTTAAGCTAACGCAAGTGGTTTATTTGCAGATCGCCTGGTGGAAGCGGGCAGCGTCGGTGACGGATCCACCGGCAGCAGGGTCCCAGAGCCGGTGGAAACCTGTGGCTTCTGCTTCCCTGGACACGGCTCCGCTGTACAAGAGACCAAATCATGCCACAGCACTGCCTGTCCCACCGGGGAGAGGGCTGCTCCCTCTTACACCGGGATATGCAGCACGGGAAGCGCCGGGGCCATTCCCAGCCCTGACGATGGCCACTTCAAAATCATATGTTCTCCTTCACAAGAGAAGACGCCCATGGCGTGACCGCAGTGACCGTTCCTGCACAGGACCAGAAAGGAGGGATGCTCCCTCTACCCCCAAAACACAGCTGCTTCCCCCTCCGTTTCCCATGACTGTAACGGCTCCTACCAGGACGGGCGGACCTGGCACGGTCCTTGCCCGAGGGCTGTAGGTTATGGACAGTGCTGTTTTTTTCCACTCAGGAAACGAAATTCTCATTATTCTCGTGCACTCCCAGTGACAGAAGTCGCTTCCCATTCGGCAGTGTCTTCACCCTCCGACTTGACCTCTGCAGACTCCTCCGTGCGTCCCAGTCATTGGGAGCGATGTCTCATTGGGGCTTTTCACCCTGGTTCCACCAGCAGCGTCATTTTGTCTCTGCAAAGGGTGTTGATGCAGAGTCAGGCTCAGACTGGTGTCCACCGGTCCCCATGGAGACCTTTCCCTGCTTGAAAACTCCACCGTGTGCTGGGAGCATCTCAACCATGGACTCAGGCCCAAGAAGTTACTCGTGGAAGTTATAACGTCCACTGAACTCCACTGCCATGCTCTCAAGGGTGGTGTGTTCTTTAAGTTTCTTTACAGGACAGAAAATTTGGTAGGACACAATGTGGGAAGCTCCACCGCCAGCTTTCAACACTGCTTGGGAGGGGAGGACAGGTCACAGGTGATGGCGACGCTTTGCCTCCTTACAGGACACGATGTGGCACAGGAGGAGCTGGGACAGGCACCAAAATCCCTGATGGAATTGGGTTTAAATGTGAAGACTCATCCAAGGCTGAGAACTTTCCAAAAGACTGGATTTAGGTACATCTGGTCTGGGTTACTCAAAATGGCTGGTAGAAGTGAGGAACCAGCTAGAGATACAGCTGCTTTGAGGGAAGATTTTTACCTGACCCAGCTCTGCAAGCTACCATGGACAAATATGAGTTTCAACACATAACTTGAAGTTCTCATTTTCACTAAAGGACAATGCAGGAGTGTTTTACTTGGTGAGAAATCACTCCTGGTAGGAGCTCATCCCCTCCACTTTCTCAAACTGGAGCCTCAAACTTGGAAGAATATGAGTGAATATATGCACAAATCGGTGCTGGGAAAGTAGACAGGTGAAGAAAGCATGAGCAGATAGTTATAACAGACTCTGTCCCCTCCATATTATGTATTTCTTTAAATGTCAGTGTTTTCTTATCACTAAAGGCGGCACCACCCTGGTGGTGACCATAACAAAGCCCATGCCATGAGTGATGTCCAGTCACAAAGCAGAAAGGTGTTAGGACCACACGAAACCCATCAGAACTAAAAAGTGCAAGAGATGGTTTCAGGTGAGGACTAAGAGCTCACACGTTGGTCCACCAGCTGGTACGTGGGGCAAAGTTTTACTGTCTTAAATTGCTCCAGGAACCATTCTCCATCTCGTTATCCTTGTGTGTTGCCTTTCATCTCTTCCCTTGGTTTAGCAAAGTCGCGCAGTAGCACGAGGGAGTTCTGTATCGTGCTGCATTTGCATCCGAGGGAAAAAAAAGCCTTTGCGAAACCGAAATCTCGTTTTACTCAGATGGGTCTCCTAAACACGATGCGTGAGCCCTGAAGGCCACCACCCCACGGTGCGATGCGGGGAGCAAGGGCTTACCCACACGTGCAGAGAACAACACAGACGCAGCCACGAGCAAGCTGCTGGCAGGGTACAGTGACAGCAGCAGCCTCTGCTGGCTGGACCTCCCCCTGGACCTCCCCCCGCTGGGCCTCTTGCACTTTTGTCACCTCCCACCCTCTCTTGGCGTCTACAGCCCAGGGACCTCTCACCCTCCCTTGGCCACCATCCCTCCCACCCTCCATACCTCATCTACCTCCCACTCTCTCAACCTGAAGACCCTCTTGGCCTTGCACTCCATCTTGGCCTCCACCCCAGCTCAGCCTCCCACGCCCTCTTGGCATCTCCTCTCACACAGTCATCCCCCCAGGGGCCTCCAACTCCATAGCATCATCTTCTATGGCCTTAGCTCCTGTCGTTTCCATCCTGTGGAACCTGCTCCAATCGCCCCTGGTCTCATGGTGTGAGTTCCTGGGGTCTCCGGTCCTGCGGCTTACTCCCCCATGGCCTCAGCTCCCATAGTCTCTGACACCATGGCCCCAAATACCATGGCATCATTGGCATCCCAATTCCTCTAAACGTCCAAAAGTCTTTCGTCCCCAGAAGCCACCTCAGCCTACAGGCACGCTCAGCCTCAACTCTCCTAAGACTCCTACCCACTTTTGACCTCAACCCTTGTTCAACCTCAACTATTCCTCGGAGTCCCACCCACTTTTGGCCCCCACCCTTGCAAAGTCTCAACTCTTCCTTCAGACTCCCAACCCCTTTGGGCCTCCCACCCCTGCTCAACCTCAGCTCCTCCTTGGCCTCCCACCCCTACTCAGCCTCAACTTCTCTTCAGCCTGCCTCTTTGCATAGACTAATCTCTACAACAGCTTTCCCTGGTCTCTCCGTTTCCGTTCCAGCTTGGCCTTACTCTTTCTTGCCCTCCCACCATCTTTTGGCATCTGCTCTTGATCTGCCTACACCCCTGAGTCTCCGCTTGCATTCCTGCTCAGCCTCCCATCCTGCTCATCCTCATACTCCTCCTCCACCTCCCTCAGCCTCTCGCCCTGCTCCTGTTCTCCATCAGGCTCCTGTTCGTGCTCGCCCTCCCAAAGTTTCTTGGTCCTCACCCTCCACTGCTGCTCAGTGTCCTGCTCCCTCTACAGCATCATGTCCTCCACTCTGACTGGGCCTCACACTCCTGCCTGGCCTCCCCACCACCTTGACCTTCCACTCGACCTCCTGGCCTCCCCAGCACCAAAAACACTGCCTCTCCTCCTCTTCTTCGTTCCCCCTCCCTGCCTCTACAGGGCGAAGGGGTTTTGCACTTACTCGGGGGCAGCACCAGCACATTCCCCCGGCACCAGTGCTGGGAGAGCCATCAGCCCCATGTCCCCCTCTGCCCAAGTGCTTTCCAGCAAGGACAGGGGCTCCAGGAGAACGAAAAAACCCATAAACAGACATGGCACCTTCTCACACTGCCCCTTCCCAGCACAGAGCTCCCACAGGCACCGCTGAGGACGTGCGGCTTCAGCCCTGCAGACATTCAAGTGTCACCTCCAGGGACAGGCACTCGCCCCCCGTGTGGGTGGGAACCCCCAGCCACCCGCCTTGTGCCAGGAGATTCAGAACCTTATTTAAAAATAGAATAGAAATAACTGAACGTGTGCCACCAGTTTTGCAATTAGGGCATCTCTTGAGGATCAAGAGGCATCAATTATTCAAACGAGAAAGCTTTTAGGAGAACGTTTGTGCCTGCTAGCACAGGGGCTCACCCTGCATGGTGCCGGCAAGCGGCAGCTCCTGCTCCAGCTGCCCCAGGAAGCCACTCGCCTTCTCGCACCCAGGTAAAGCCCACGTTGGGCTGTGACTGTCCCTCCCATCACCACACAGCCCCAGGAACGGGGGAAAACACTCATCAGAAGCCAAGTCCTTCCCTCCAGCCCCAATAGACAAGAGGGAAGCATTCCTCGCCCTCCTTCAGGGATGTAACTGCTGTTATCAGGATAGAAAAGTCAACACGGAGCAACTTGAAGAAACCAGCAGTGAGAATAACACACAGACTCCCAGATGTATCCCTTAGCTGCTGGAGAACCAAGAGGAATCAATGGATTTGGTATCACATTTGCAGCCACTGGGCAACAGCCCTGATGGAGCACACCTGGAAACATCACTTTGAATATTAAAGGGACACTGTAAGTATGGGACACACGCGGTCACAGCCGGGAAGAATTAAACCACGTGGAATTACAGGCACTGATTCTGAGCAAGAGCACCCACCTGGGGGTTTAATCAATTCTCACATTTCCACTTTTGCTCAGGTTTTCATGGGGCTCCAGCATCAAGTAAAGCTATTTCTCCAGCCAAGTCAGAAAATATTATACTGAAAGCCACTTTCTGGCTATTTTTGTGCCCCGTGTAGAGCCGTGTTCATTGCTGGTAGGTCACAGACTATACGCTCCACCACGAGCCTACATCACCACCCCGGCCATTGTTCCCAGTCCTTTCTGCAGATGCTTCCTCGCAACAGACCGAGCTGTGCCGACACAAAACCGCACCTCAAAATACACACATCAACCCCAAACTGCTCCCCGAAATGAAGAGGGGCAGAGCAGCCGAGGCTGTGCAGCCACCGCTCCCGGAGGAGGCAGCGGGTCCGCCAGCACATTAGGGAGGCATAACTTCATCAGCCAGTCGTTAGCGTCTCGCTGCGCAGCAAAGCATTTTGCGGTCGGCGTTTTCCTAAAGGCGACGTTAAGAGAGAGCTCTGCAGAGAGAAACCTCCTGGTTCTGCAGGGGACAAACCCAGTGGATGAGCTGCGCGGCTGTTTCTGAAGAGCTGAAGGGTGAGAGAAGGCTGTGGTTGAGGAAAAGCATCACGAGGGGCAGCGCCGCTCGCGTGACAGCGGCTGCTCTTCCATTTTTATAGAAAGAGGGGAAAACGCTCTCCCCTCCTCTTGCAGCCCGCGCTGATTTACCGGTGCTGGAAATAGAAACGTGCCTGGTACGACCGAGGGAGAGACACAAGGGGGTGGGATGGCAGGGGGGAAGAAAAGAAGAAGAGCTTTTAATATAGCAGGAATTCTGCTTTTGAAACCAGAAAGAGAGCACTGAGATCTCCCACTGAAAACCATCTGCGCCGGTGCAGTGGCACAGAGCACAGCGCTCTTCACCAGCCTCAGAGGGTGGGGGGTGTGTGTGGGGGAAAAACCCATTAAGGCTGATTTATATGGCTGGCCTCGTCCCTAAACAATTTGTTTCTAAAGGATTAACAAAACAGACTGCATTAGCTCCGGTGGCCAAGCGCGTGCTAGTGGAAAAAACAGAATTCATTTGTTCGGGCTCCGGCATCGAAAAAAAGCGGCAGCCAAAGGCTCAGCCCTGAGCATCACAAAGCGTCCCCGCTCCGAGCCCCGCCGCCGCGCGGTGGCACTCCTCCTCCAGCAACGGGACAAGGTGGGGACCAACTGCAGCAGCCCTGGGAATAATGAAAGGCTGATTTCTTGTCTTCCTCTGCAAGCTTGCTGCATTATTAAAAGGTAGCAGAAAGCGTCGCGCTGAGCATCTGCACGACACCGTGCCCAGTCCGGGGAGGGAGGGAGGGAGGGAGGGACTGACCCCCTCCTCCCCCTTTCCCTGCACCATTCATCTGCATTTCTCCAGCCATTTCTCATTTGCGACAAGAACGCTCAGGTTAAATCTTGCAGCACCCAATTACAATTGAAAATTATTTCAAGCATGATGATAGGGAGAGACGGGTTAGAAAACCGGAGTATGCTATCCCTTGTGCGGAAAGCGGGCTGCCTGGGTACCTCCCGCACCGTACAGCGCGTTTTCTATGTCTGGTTTGGTATTAAAGTGCTTCAGTTAGTTGTTCCTTCTTCCTTCCCCCTTTGTGAGCTGTCGCAGGAATCTCTTGATGTACAAAACTGCCTCGTACTCCTCCGGTTTGTGTACAAATCAAATGCAATTCCACCGTCCTTTTGTTCGGCTGCTCTTGTAAGCCGCTCATTTAAAAAACAAACAAACCCACTTCCCTTATTTTCCTCCTATTTCTTCTGTTCATCAGATGGCTTCCACCTGTCTCAGGCAGGTCAGACACCTGTAACTCATTTCTAGAGCACAGAATCTAAAATAGTAAGACTCAGCCATGTTTTTAACCACAGTGGTGAAGTCGAAGCCCGGCTGTCTGCATACAGACGCAGAGTTTAAAGACCTCCTTGGTGTGGCTCTTACAGCAGTGTATACAGTGCCTAACCCTCACACACAGCTCCCTACAGGTTCCATAAGGAAGGGAGAACAAAGCTATTTTTGCTTGTTTCAGCCCCGTGTTCCGAATGGTTTCTCTCCCAGGCTGCGATTCAATCCGCAGCGCAGCCTCGCGAGAGCGAGCCCCGGCACACCGGCGCTTACTACCAGCATCTCCGCAAGCCCAGGACCTGCTTTAAAAACCCCAGCGGCGGAGTGGGAGAAAAGGAGCCAAAAAACCCAAAAACCCCTGCGGTTTGCGACAAAGCAAGAGCAAGCTGGTGCACCGAAGTGCTGCAAGCTGAGGACGCCGATACGCAGGCTGTGATTCCGCGAGGAGGAGAAGAGTACGTGAGGAGTTAATACATGTGGGAGGATACACGGACCCAACACCAGCCTAGCGCATACCAGGAAAATGTGTTGTTTACTTAAAACCCGAGTGCACTGCAGAAGTGCTCAATAGCAGCAGATCTATCGCTCGATGCTGCCCCCAGCAGCAACCGCTTCTAACAGATGGTACATTTTTCACTACTGAGGTTCTTTCAAGTGTCACATATATGCCTTCGGAAGGCAGCAGGGGGAAAAAAACAAAACCAAACCGAACCCAGCAACAACAAAACAAGCAATTTTGAGAAATTCGAACTTATTCACAAGATTTAAAAAAAGAACCAAGACCACTCTTACAGTATAAACACGCCAATTCATTCATTTTTACTGATGGTTGCATTTATGAATTTCATTCTCGTGAAAAAAGGGAATAAAAGGAAAAAAATTAAGAAAATAGCTATTTATAGAAAACAAAACAAAAAAGGGCTCAAACAGAAAAGACTCTGTGCTGATGCTTTTGATGAGCAGTCCGATGGCGTTAAACATTACCTGTGCAAGCAGGCATGCTTGAAAACCTGTCTCAGTACTGTCGCTTCAGTTCCACAATCCAGGATTTCTTTTACGGTTGTTGGAAAAAAAAGAGCCTAATAGTTTCATACTGTATTTATTTAATAACTAAAATTCACAAATAAAAAGATACTTGCAAAGTCCTTTAGTTGTGTCATCCCCTCCTCCTCCACTCTACTGCTTTCAGACCCATATGCATAAAAAAATGGGCTTGGATTTTTAATTTTAACTGTTATATGATTGGTCGTTGGAGCTGAAGCACCAAATGGAGAAGATGCTTTATGGAGATGAGGGTATAACCCTTGCCTTCCCACACACATGTTGGAGGAACATAGGAGATGTACCAGCGCCCGGACTCCTCTGCTCCCATTTCCCCCACCCAGAGCATTCCTTTCATTTTATATTTCCTCTGTTAAGTGACTGACTGTAGCCTCTTTTTTTTCCCCCTTTGTCCTTGCGGGACCGCATACGCGTTGGACATTGTTCATTTCTTACTCCGCCAGGCTTTGAGTCAGTGTCAAGTAGGTCCTGTTACAGCTCAGTGCTAGTTGTTTTTTAATGGGTCTTTTCATTTCAGGTAGGTTTGTGTGTCGATTCAGAAGGCTTGCTTATTTTCTTCCTTGTTTGTATCTGACAAGCTGCTGGATAAGGCTATTCATACTCCAGGAACTGTTTGTGATAGAACAGCAAATATCTGCAAGAAAGCAGAGGTACAGTTTCAGCTTTCTGCTATGCGTCGCAGCAAATTAGTATTTCCATTGATGCGATCGTAAAAAATGAGGACTATTAATTTTGTTTTTCTTTTCAATTTGAAGCGATTCCAGGGACATGCCAGTTCCCTGCAGTAACCGGGGAGGAGGAGGAGGGAAGCCAGCTGAAATAATTTTACCAGCAACTCAGGAAACTGAACAGTTGTACATCAAACAGTCGAACCTTCTTGTTGTACAATCTACTTAGAACCTGAAAGCTCCGGAAGACTGGACCGTGTTGGAGCCCAGACAGGCAGCATCCATTTAACACTATCGTAACAAAAAAATACAACAGAGGGGCTTTAAGATGCAACTGTTGCTTCAGAGTCACATAACCAAAGCATCAGACACTCGGGATTATTGCAAACTGTCTGCCATTTACTGTTACAGAAGCAAAAGGAAGAACCAGGCGTGTGGGTGAAAACTCACGTGTCCCAATCGAATCCAACTCAAATATCTAATGTCTCAATCTGTACTCAAATCTGGTGTTTTAACAGGATGAAATTCTTCCCGTCCTTAATTACTTTATGTGTACTGCTACATAACGGAGCCCAGCCCTCATGCAGTTATATGTCAGAGGGAAGCAGACTCATCTCTACATACTCTTTACATGCCAGGGTCGCTGTCGGTGTGCTTCAAAGTTGAAGTGCTTCAAAGCACTTTTGAGACTTTCCAATTATTATCCAATTATTGTTCCATCTCACGCCCTATGCAGCTTCCCTTATAAGAATGATGAAGATCTACTTAGTGTCAGCCTTTATCTGAACCAGGGCAAACGGATCGGAGCTCACACCAGCCTTTAGTGAGGCGGACGGGCAGCAGTTGCGTCGCGTACC
Organism: Anarhynchus alexandrinus; assembly: GCA_008711295.1. NCBI lineage: Eukaryota > Metazoa > Chordata > Aves > Charadriiformes > Charadriidae > Anarhynchus > Anarhynchus alexandrinus. The sequence goes on from VUYV01000455.1 coordinate 192,778, forward strand.
GCTGCTCCTTGCCTACAGCAGTTTCTCCCACAGACACACCCCAGCTGAGGGCTGGAGGTAGCCACTTGTTATTGAAGCAAAACAAACTCATTTTTTCTGCTGACCTCAAAGCAGAGGGTACCTTGTCAAGTCATTTAACACTAGAGTTCAGATCTTACTGGATAGATTTATTTATTTTTTTTTTTACTTCCTGGTTGAAGTTCAAAAAATGAAAAAATGCGAAAATTTGCTAAAAAAAATTACAAACTGAACATCTGCAGCAATCCATGCAGACGTCAGGAATAATTAAAACAGGAACAATAAAGGCTTATTCTTTCCAGTACCAAGTCCATAGTTGAAAATGCAAAAATGAAGACTTCAGATTTTAAGTGAACTTATTCTTGAAACATATACCAGTCCCCAGTGCTTCCCTCATTTGAGGAACACCAAGATTCTTCCCTGGCAAACCCCTGCTCTGCGCTCCCAGTGCTTGTTCAATGCAAATATCTGACGCCACTGTAAAGCCACGAGCTAAGAAACAGCTCGTGTTCTATACCTGCCTCCCATATAGCCTTGCCGCTCTGCTTCACAGGATTTTCTTAACGACTTTTCTTCCCATCTTTTACACTCACAGTAATCCAAAGGTTCTATAAAGACTGGATTGTGTCATGGAGGGAAATACTGCTCCTACGCTGGATGATCATATCACTTTGGTTTTCGGAGTCCCTTCCATTAGCAAGCAAGAGTTTGGACATGAGCACCAGTTACAGACACTGCAGAGTCAGCTGATGCCCCTCATCCTTCCCCTCTTCCTTCTACAAATCCAGGATTATAAAGCCACATTCTGAAGCACTGATACATACACAGAGAGACATTCAATATTCAAAGAGCGAAATTAAGTCTTTCTCTATGATGAAAGGGTTTTTTAACTGAAAGTAAGGAAAACCCAACAAAGGTCAAAGTTTCCCTTACTTTCCCCTTTCCAGTTGATAACTTACCCTTCACTGTCTAGCACATCCTTAATGCTAGCCTTGGTGATAATGGCATCATCACACTTGAACCACTGGTCCTTGTGCTGCCGGATGAAGCTGGTATAGTGCCCACTCTCCAAGGTTCCCTGGTGATTAACTACTGCAAACAAGGAATACCTGGTACAGAAAAGAGTTAATGAATACGTGGATCAAAAGGGGAAAACCAACTGACATTTTAGACAGGCAGAAGCTTGTGTTCACAAACACATATAGCACTAGTAAAGGATCTGATCCATCAATTGAGCATCTCTTAACGTTAACTGGGAGGAGGACATCCTTACCCAGGGAAAAGAAGCACATTTTTCTTTTTCTGTCTTGCTATTACTGCAACACTCCAGTCTGATGACAGCCATCACCTTTAGCAATACTGGCTACCAAAGATTTTTCCTCTAAAACAGATCAATATTGATGCATTCCTGAAGAGGACCACTCGTTATCTAGTTTGACCTTCTGCTTCCCTGAAACAGTTACCTCTAGTGAGCCAGAAAAATGCATTTGAGGTATGGGGATGGGGCAGGAGATAATCTTAAATATAGCTAATCTTAAATATTTCTAGTGATAAATTGCTGTAGTGATTAATTGTCCTTAATCTGGAAAGTCTGTACCTATTTTGAAATACCGAATACATATTCAGCCTGAACTTCCAGTTTTCAGGTGCTGCTGTGCATTTGCCTGCTAGCCTGAGAACTAGCAAACACGTCTCTGCTCCAAAGAAAGATACTGATAGACTAATCAAGTTGTTCTTAACTTTCTTAACTCCCCCCCGCCACCCCCCCGGCCCCTTTTTTTAAAAAGGAGAAGACTGAAGTCCTTGGCTGTTTTGTCTAAGGTAAGACTTTATTTCCAGTCTGAAATACACTTGCAGATCTTTTACAAATGTTCTCCAATCTCTAACTCTTTCTTAAAATGGTATCCTCAAACTGGGATACAACAGAGCTGCACAATGGTAAAATAATCTCTCTAATCTCACTTGATATTGCCCTTCTTACGTTCAAAATTCACAGTTCTTTTGGCACAGTGGGGCTGCAACAAGGCACCTCTTCAGTTGACTCTCTACAGAGCCACCGATTTATATAGTCACCCTCTTTCTAATGGAGTCCTTTAACCCAACTGGGAATGGGCATCACTCTCTAGTCCCAGATGGAGGGTTCTGGGATTGCCCCAACTGTTTACTGGCATCCAGTTTACTAAGCAGCTCAGATGCTTCTGCTCTCATTACCTAATCCTCTTCATTGTTAACAACTTCTCCAACTTAAGTCATGTGCAAACCTCAACAGTGATCAGTTGTGTTTTCTCTCAGATCTTTGCTAACACTGTTGAACACCATCCAGCTAATGAATGGGGGGGAGGGACTTTTTACAAGGGCATGTAATGATAGGATGAGGGGGAGTGGCTTCAAACTGGAAGAGGGGAGATTTAGATCAGATATTAGGAAGAAATTTTTCACTCTGAGGGTGGTGAGCCCCTGGCCCAGGTTGCTGCTGTGGCTGCCCCATCCCTGGAGGTGTTGAAGGCCAGGTTGGATGGGGCTTTGAGCAACGTGGTCTGGTGGGAGGTGTCCCTGCCCATGGCAGGGGGGTTGGAACTAGATGATCTTCAAGGTCCCTTCCAACCTAAACCATTCTATGAATCAATCGCTAAAGGACCACACGTACCACCTGCCTGGTATCAGCCTGTGTGACAACTGCACTAAGACCTGGTTAGCTAGTTTTTAAATCTACCTACTGTGTGATTCCAGTTTCTTCATTTGGCACTAAAAGTTTCATGAAGTGCCATGAAGAATTTAAATATACAACATCGGCAAATGACTGTAGCATCCAAAGTTGTAACCTTATTTTAAAAAAAAAAAAGAAAAGAAAAGGTTTGTGTGATCATCTCTATTCCCATAAAGCTATGGATATTGGATTCAATTACACTCCCTTTACATTCCTGAGCAAGTCCCATATCAGCCCATCATTTATTCCGGCTGAAATCAATACCTGGACCAAGAGACCCCAGAATTACTGGGGTCATCTACTTGGGACTTCAGGTGTTAGTGTTCTATAAACTTTTTTTTGGTCCTCTGGAACTCCCTTTACTATTGCAAGAGAAATTGGAATATTTAAAGGAAGCACCCATCCCTTTTAATACTGTAACCATAGCTTTTAATTTTGTTCACAGACTGATTGTTGGGGTTACCACCTTCAGATCTGAAAGTCAGCTGCCACAAAACCACGAAAGGGTAGGCAACTGTAGTGAATGAAGCTTTATTTTGCAACAGTTCAGACTTACTGTGCTGTCAAATAGGGTAATGCATTTCACACTGCAGGATATACAGCAGACAGTATATCTCCTTCTAGAAACCAACTACCTTTCACAATAGGAGTCATGGAATGTACCACTTACTTATTATCATTGTTTAGACTATCCGTCGGCTGCTGGTATTGCCCGTTCATTCTGCTCTCTTTACTGCAACACACACACACACAAAAATCCAGTCACTTAAAGCAGTGGCTTCCCAAACTGAGGAAACAGGTTTTACATGACACAGCCCGTTTGCCGAATCCAGGTCCTTATTCAAAAGCACAACGCTGCTTAGCAGCAGAGAAGGGCTGCTGATTAGGATGCTAAAGATGCTTTATTTGTTCTCACAGCAATGCTACATAAGAAACACCATTTCTCCTCCTGGTCAAGGCTTCAGTGCTGCAAATACACATCTGTTTACATCAAATGTCCTATCCAAAAAGCTTAAAAACGGGTTAAGAAAAGATTTGTATTTTAAACCTGGAAAAATATCTAATTACATCAATCCTTTATCCTGTGATGGGTCAATCATCCTGGCTCTGACTTGTAAATTCATTTTGTGTTTTGACAGCAGCAATAGGATTATGCTGTTGATTTCATAGCCGATGAAATTTAGATTACCGAGTTATGCCTGCTGATTATCCCATCTATATTCCATTATGCTTGATACCTTTCATCAGCAGAGCCTGTTCTATCCAGGGAGAATTCACCACAGAGGAACAGGGAAGTCTCAAAATCTCCAGAATATACTGGAATAAACCATATATTCTTAATATAACACTACTTAACAGAGCTTTAAGTCTCTCCTTTCTCTGCTGGCAGAAGCATCTACTTTTTTTTGGGGGGGGGGGAAGGGCAGGGAAAGCTTGAAATTACTAGTAAAATTTAAGCATTAAATAGAGCCCCTGTGTTAAGAGATACCATGTTTTGGGGCTTCCTGCATTGCTTCAGATATAAATTAAATCTGAATATCCTCTTGTATATTTGAATGGAATACCTGACAAATACTCGTTAACGGAGCTGATTTATATAAATATACCTTTATGAAAGGAATTTAATGTCATGTCTTTCACAAACCTGGGAGGTGGGAGAAGTCTTACTGTTTCTGTTTAAATACCAATTAGAAATACATATTTTAATCTGGACTATGTTTTTTCTTCTCGCAGCATTCTCCAAACAGATGTTGAAGGTACAAAACAAAAACCCCCAGATTTGCATGCGTACAGGAATAAAGAGGAAGGATTTTTATAACTTCAGAAATACTAGGTTAGGCATTAGGGTATGTCTAGTCTGCCTAATTACACAAGATGAGTGGTGGGTGGGCACTCAGGTGATGGGACCAAAGCGGAGATTTGAAAGCACGATGGATCTGAGGCTATAAATTTAACATGCAACCAGAAACATAACACACATTAATAAAAAAAAAGTTTAAATAGAAAGCCTTTTCCAGCAACAAAACTCAATAGTTTATCTAAAAACTAGTTTAGAAAAAGATGCACATTTCAAGGAGAAGCTTACAGCAGAAGTATCATTATACATACTGTTCTATAACCTTGATTCAAGGATGTTCCATGTTTCATGATGCACATGTATGAACTGGTAAACAGTTCTGTCCAGGTCTTTGGGGGATTTTGAACTTGGTACACACCTGGAAGCCATGAATGGTGTCATGTCCAGCTCCAGCGGAAATGAGACATACGTAGTGATCTTTCGCCTCAGTTTGGCTGAGTGTTCAAACCGCTGGAGACAAAGTGGAAGAATTTTTTTTTTCTTTAGAGAAAGGCTAAGTTTTATGTCTTTTATAAAATGTCCTAAGTTTAGGAACAGTAACATGAAAGCATACTAGCAGTCAGTATCCAGGGACATACCCAGATTTTTATCTACCAACTATCTGGGCTGGGAACCCCTGTGTAAATGCTAACATACGTCTACCAGGAAAATAAACCACAATTTGTGGGGGGAAAATACAGCATTTAATTAGATTGTTTACCTTAATATCTATATATACAAACTTATTCCCAACTGACATTAAGAAAAAAATGTATTAAACAGAGCACACACAGCCTTTACCCAAACCAGAGTTCATTTGTACTACGCACTACTCAAATATGTGGCTACTGCCTACACTAGCACACAAAACTGGGGACAATGAGGGCTTGCCATCAGATTCACACACTTAATCCACCCATCCAATCATCTCAAGTAACAGGAGCCAAGCCTACACAGGAATACCAATTCAAATTAAGGCAAAAAATGGAACATGATAATAAAAAAGCCTTGTCCCTCCACCAAAAGGAGCCTGCAGTACCCACCATCCTCTCCTCATCTTCTCAATTGAACATTAAATGGAAACAGGAACAAATACCAGAAAGAGATGAATGAGTTTCTATTTAAAGGCAGCTTCTCTCCCTATTTCTCAGAAATTCTGCTCTATTTACACTTCAAGTTAATTATTTTCCAATTGTGGTGCCATAACAATTCCCTAGCAACAGATCCAAACGTCAAAAGCTGAGACTTCTGTAATTCTTATCTTTTGTGTTTCTTTTTTGCTTTAACTCACGAAATGAAATTTGCATTTTGTATGGACAGGACAACACAATCACTTAGGAAAAGTAATTTATTTTCAAAAAATCTTCAGTCATTCTGAATAACACAAATACTGAACTGAGCTTAGAAAAGGGGTTGAGCACGTTCACATTGCCTTGCCCAAAGAGCAGAATCACCTAGCTATATCTTGCCAACTACTCTGCATAATAAAAACAAAAATAAAACAAAACTAAGAGCCCAACACCCCTAAAACTCCCCCCAAAAGCCAAGCACTCCTGAAACCTCAAGTCAGTTATGTAAAAATGCTCTTCAGGAAGACCACAAACAGCCAAAGAATTAAAAAGGAACTTTGCTACTATCTGTTCCAGCCAGGAATATCTTTGGCATATAACATTGCCTGTCATCTTGGTTAATATTCAAGATGCAACTGAAGAACTGCTGTTATACAGGGGTGAACATCTGAAGGCATGATTGTCCCAAACAGTCTGTAAATTACAGAAGAGGGAATTCATTCCACCTGTAACACCTTTTTTCCAGTAGAAAGCAGAATCAATCTTTTCTCACGAATACACACCTTCCTATGGCATTCTGTTTTCACGTCAAGAACTCTGCATTTCATTAACAAGCTTGTACGCCAGATTTTGAAAACAAATTTTAAATCGCTGCTACGCTGGATACGGAGTTGCTATGTAATTTAACAATTCCAAACTACAATCATTTCTTGAATACAGCCCGTGACTTGCTCAGTGAGACCATGACACTACAGTCACACAGATTATTAGATTTTCCAGTATGAGCGTACTGATCTACCTCAGAGCGCTACTGGAAAATAAGCCAGAAAAAACTGCCTGAATGCTACAGCAAAGTTCAGCATGCACTTTGCGATGGCAGCTACAAGATAAAGGTCTTATTCCAACACTATTAAAGTTACCCAGGTGTTTTACCAAAGTTCAAAGCCTAGAAACCATGTAAGAATTGAACAACTGAATGAAGTCTCTGGAGCAAAAGGCTGGATCGTGTGTTCTTTCAAGTCACCAATCCCCAATTGGAAAGAGAAGCAATACAAGCCTTCATTTGTACACAGCACATAGGCTGCTGTTTTAAAATGTGTTTCCAGTCACCACGGTCATAGGTAAAACGCTCGTTTTCTTTATGTAGCTTATGTGACATTATGATCATCATCACATAAGCAGTTTCTTGAAACACTGGTCGTAGTAAGGGCTGAGACCAGCGATCATCAGTTACTGCCTGGCAATGAGAGGACTTTGCCATTCTGTCCCAGGAGACACTCAAGAACTTACAGGTCTGCATCTGAAAAGCTCCAGCAGATCAAAGATGCAGTTAAATTACTATGGTGGCTGCTTCTACAAAGGCCTGGGGCATCACTTTTCAAGGACCCTTTGCCTCTTGACACAGAATGACCTCCATCTTCTGAGACAGCTGCCTACTTTGCACCACAGCCACACTCTTTATATTTAAGACATAAATTGTACAGGACTAAATTATCTGAGTGCACTGACTATGATATTATCTCCCATCATTGCATCTGACATAATCTGGATTGGAAATGTTGAAAACTACATCACAGTTGGGAAGATGCAAGAAGCCTTCTCCATTGCAACTGACAACTTTTTCATGCTTTTCTTTCAACACAGAGCTCCTCTGTGGCTTTCTTCCAGTAGAAGTGTGGGGTAAAATTTTTACCATGCGGGATGAGTAAGTGTTATTGGAGATTGGTTTCTATGCTGGTTCAGGTATTGCACTAGCCTTCCATTTTGTTTCTAGATTCTGAGTAGTTAGGTTCCCACAGACATACTGCAAAGCTACATTATAGATAATGTAATACTATCTTAATAGAAAATCTAGCTGGGCATGCAAGCTGTTCTTTCTATTAATTTATATCATGAAAGATTAGTCAGAAAAAGCCAGAAGTCCAGGAATTTAGTTCATCCTCTCAGAGAGGAATACACATCCTCTGCTCTGTCTGCTCCCTGTGAACTTACTTTGAGATGAAAACAGGCCACAATGGGTAACTTCTTCATAGTGAGTTGTTTGGTAGATTCCTGGTAGCTATGGCAACCACTACATTTGATTTTGGCACTGCTTCCTAGATGTTCTGGCCTTGTAAACCTGAAAAAATATTAAAAAGCAAAGGGATGCACAAAACGATCAGATGATTTTCCACACATGCTGAAAACACTTATTTTACCTTTACTTGTGGGTCACTGGCACCACAAGAGAGAGTTCATGGCTTTTAAGTGTCATTTTGAAAAAACCCCACCACCTATAATAACGTAAAGTGCTCTGGTTCAGATACCCAAATCTGACATTCATCATTGCTCTACTTGGGAACACTGCACTGAAATGCATCAGTGTCTGGGAAAGGAGCTAAACATTAGTTCATCTCCTACAACAGAACAGCTAGTTTTCATATAGAGAGCACAGATCTTTTGTTTTCAAAAACAAAAAGATTGATATGAAGTTCGGAAGCGAGATGACATGACTTCTGTGCTCAGCTGCACGCTAGTCTGCAGGACACTCTTCTAGCTTGTAGCCCTCCAGGGCTAGGATCAAAGCTCTGAGATGGAAAGGGCTGTAAACACAAAGTTCTTTTCAAAATACAGATATCTTCCAAGAAAACCCAAGTGTTGACAACTGGAAAAATCTCTTTCAAAATTTTCAGACAGAAATGCTCAAGGGAGCTATAGGAAGAGACCATTAAGAACAGGGAACTGCTTAGAGAAAATAAACTACCTCTATGTTCTCACAACACGCCGAAGCAAAATATCTCTCGCTTTTTCAGAAACTGTCAGCACAGAAAAGGCCAGGAGGATGGACTGCTAAGTCTTTTCCTCCAAGTTTAGACTTCCACAAGGCAAACAAATCATCTCCCAGAGGCTGCTTTACGACTAGGATTTTGAGATTAAATATTTTTAAATGTAATTTAACATTTTACATTAATGCATGGACTAAGCACGTGAGGGCAACATGGTATCAGCTCGTCACTAACCCTACCTTGCCTCACTCTATTTATGGCCAACTCAGCCGCCGGCATAAAATGATCATCACAGCCTCCTGATCTCCCCTCCTGTTTGATTAAGAAGATTCCCTTTACCTAACCTATGTACCACCAATCTCTGTTTTTGGTTTTGTTGTTTTGATTTAACCCACCCACCCCCCAAGTCTGTAAAAAGGCTTATAAATTTGTTGTTAGGAATGCCTACATCTTTCTGGGTATTGTCATATTCCTGCTCAATCCTGCTGATGTGAAGTTACACGCCTTCCTTGTTTGAATCTAATATTCAACCTGCTTGCTAATTTTTGGGTAAAAACCTAGAACCATCCTCTTTATCCATTACAGTCCAACTTCTTTCCAAAATCCATACTCTTTGAGGGTATCTTTGAACCTGGATGTTTTTCCTTCCCTATCATCATCTCTCTCTCTCTACCTCTACTAAGTCCCATGTTGAAGAAAATCACCAAAATTCAACCATTTTTGCCTCTTGATGCATTCCTGCATCAACAATTTCTCATTTGTATTAGTCTCCTTGTTTTCTTAAAATTATTGACCTTAAAAGCATCAAGAAGGTTAGAAATCAGATGTCAGAGGCTATAAATTTTTATTTCAGGAGGATTAGCTTTGCCCCAGGCTACAGGCAACCTCTTCCTCAGACAAGTATCTTCATTTGCCACAAGAGAATGACTTTCAGGTCTGCTAAAAGATCCAAGATAACTGTACAAAGCCATGACATTCTCTCCAGTTACCTGTTTCCACAATGCCTATGTTTCCTGCTCAGAATTATCTTTTCTTTATGAAAGCTCCATTCCTTTAACTCTTAATGCCATCCCCGCAACCAAGCTGGCACTAGCTGACCCTCAGCTCTGCTTAGAGCAAAATCAGATTCATACTTGGTGTTATAATTTAAATAAATATCAAATGCATTGTGAACTCTTTTTATGTGCTTGCTTAGCTGATAGAACCAAGAACATGGAGACAGACACTAGTGGTTTTGATCATTTAAAACCACATTGCCTGGCAGCAGCCAATGTAAAATTTGTTTTCTTTCTGCATCGCGTGGCAACTGGTTTTGATTGCTTATTGTTAGGCCTCCTGTTGCTCTGAGCCTCCTTTGCCTTCCCGCTTTCCCTTATGCAAAAACCTAAAACGTGTATAAAAATGCTGTTTGGGGATAACGCCCATGACAAAGCATCGCTTATTCCCGTTGTTCAGTGCCACCTGGAGAACAGAACGAAGCCAAATGCTTTTTACCCCACCAAAATTGTGTTTGTCTGATTTCATACCTTCGCAAGCAGTCTGTGAGAGTGGTGGTGCCCGATACATGGCTTTCCCCATTTACAACACTGCCATCACTCCCTGGACTCAGTGGCCAGAACGGGGTGGAAGAGCCTGGCAAATCCAAACTGATGTCCCAAAATGGGTCTATCGTTGTGGAAACGCCACTGTGAAAAAGAAAGCAGTTTAATACATGTTTAAAGGAAGTAAAATCAACAGTCTCTCCCACTTTAGGGTGCACACCAGATACTTACTTTTAAGTACTGTGGGATCTACATCACCCCTAGAGGGCACTCAAAGATGACAGAAAATATAGTTGCTCCACAGTGTTTTCCCCACAAATGATTGTTTTTCCGAATATTTAAAAGCCATATGTTTTAGGAAATGTATGTGATGTACTAAATGCAAAATATATGCATTTAATATATTCTCTCACTCACTGGATCCCCGTGACTCAAAGTGAACAAGCAGGGTTACTCAGAGACAGAGGTAGTGGTTATACTACTGACCAGCATAAACCAGATATGACGACAGCTACATGCAATCCAACTAGTTTAGAAGCACGGTTCCCTGGTCAAGACATGGAAGATGGTGTTTAAGGCTACCGCGATAAAGAGTGCCAAATACTTTTGCTATACAGCAGTGCAGTGAATTAAACTTTGCAATTCACATTAGCATCTCTTACAGCATTTGAAATTTGAGAGGCCAAAGAATAAACGCATCAAGGAAGTAGTGTATGTTCTCCATCAGATTTCTCCACAAGACAGCTGAAGACAAGCCAACAGCTAGACTGTGGAAAAAGCTTCTCAACTTGTATTGACTCAAATCTTTTCTTCCAGCATTTACATTTTTAAGGAAAGTCCAGAACTTCACGGTTCTAAGCTCCTGGTTTAGAAGCATTTTCTGTATGTACTCGTTATACTTATTTTTGAGTTCTCTCTTCCTCTAAAACTAGTGTCTTTCACTCTGCGATCTCATTAAGCCTACAATATTCTGCCTTTTCTCCAGCTTCATTTGTGCAAAAGTTGTCAGTTTTCAAAAGGAAACTTCTTTTGTAACAGTTTCATCAATGCTAATATTGTGTCATAACACATCAAGCTTTTTATTATCATATAAGGATTCTGTGGGTCTACGAAGCAAAGAACAAAATTTCATATGTTTTCCGTACAGTAAGTCTTCTGCAAATCTCTCCAGGAAACTGAGAATAAAAGCACATTCAAACAAGCAGAGTACAACAGTCCATCTGCAGGACAGCGTGCGTAATTATAAAGAATGCAAGACAGAACAAAAAACAAGAACTCTGACTTCTGCACTATGGCAACACCAAATGTCTTGAAAGAGAAGTCAACTTGCTCCAGTACACAGGGTAGAACAAGTACATTTTTCCTCACTCTTGTAAAACATTCACTTGCTGGTATCTGAGATTATATTAGTATCGGCCTCTTTGAAACCTCTCCTGGTGATACACGAGGCTCCTAACTGAAGGAAAATATGATTGTATATCAGAATCTTCTTCAAATGTAGTGACAATTACATACTTTCAAAACCAAAGAGATCTTGGAAGTCTTTTCCTCGTGGACTTGGAAAAGAACAGTCTTTTACAGACTAGTAAAAATTTCTATGGACTTCAAAAAAATGTAATGGATTTCATGTCCATAAGCCTGTGGTAGTTTTTAAGGTAGCTTTTTGGGTATATCTTGAGATATGACAGTTTAACTTGTAATTGATTGCATTTAGCTGATGACGTAGTTAAACAGTTCTTCTCTTGCTGGAATTTTGCTGGTATTTTACCGGTATTCAAGAAAGAAAAGATTCACTGTTGTGCTAGAGGGTGTACAGCTTCAAATCAGTTAGGAATTAACAGAAAGTAGCAGAATTTAAAAAAAAAAATAAATTATTACTTACTGGCAGACTTGACATGTAACATCAGACTGCAGTCCGCCTGTGAAGATTTGGTCTATGATGCAGTTACAGTGGTTGGGGTTGTTGGCCTTCTTCCCATTGTCATCACCTGGAGGAATGCAAACACAGACTCAGAAGTCAAAAATCCTCCTGGGGAACAACGGTTTGTCTTGGACTGTGTCTCCAGTAACTCTTTATAACACAAGTTTATAAACATACTGCAAGTTCATACAGACAATATGGAACCCCAAAAATGTTGCGCATTAAAGAAAAACAAGGAAACCTCCTGTAGAGGTGAAGCTTTAAGCCATATCAGCTGTCAGGCAACCCCTTTTTCAGGGCAGAGCCCTATCTCCCTTTACAGAGATTTGCTTTGCACTATTTGGTGTAATGATCAGTTCCTGAGATGAAGCAGTTGCCAAGGTGATTCATGAAAAAGACCATTTAAACTTCACTTAGAGGGCCACCATGCAACGTTAGTATCTAAGCAAACGGCCAGCTCTTTACCACAGAAGCACTGATTTCTGCTTAGGCAGAGTATTCGATTGCACATTACTTTCCTAAATGAACACAGAGGAGAAAGCATCAGCAGACGCTACTTTTTAATTCTATCCCAGTCAACTTCTCGGAGTAGTGAGGGGAGGAGGTTTGTTCAGACCCATTAACCTCCAGCCTGCTGCCTGCATCCGTCCTCTCAACATCAACGCCGACTTTCCGCTCAAGTTTTCACCAGTGAGAAAATTAAAGATGTCCTTATCTGAAGTGGGAAGATAAGTGCTGTGTCTTCCTCCAGCTTCTTCAGAGACACGGCAATCCTCCAAGTTCCCAAGGGGCGCAGTGAACGCGTACCCATCTTTTAGGCACTATAAACTGTCATTGTGGGTCTCAGGAGCACAGCAATTCATTTTTATGATTTGAGTGCTGAGATTAGGCCAATTCAGCTTTCTTAGACTAACCAGAGCATTAAATAACCAAAAAATTCTTGGCACAGTTTTCAGCTTTAAAGCACACTCCTTCCATTCCCCATAGGTGAACTAGGAGTGATGCACTTTTTCTTTGATTCCCAAGGCTGCACTGCTTATTTTCCTTGGGCAGGATAGATGCAATTGGTTTTGCTTTGTAAACAGAGATGCACACACAAACTGTTTCACAGCACCAGCTAGTTATTTTGTAAAGTACATCTTAAGATGCCTTCCAATCTCCTACAACAGAAACTGCTAGGATAGAATCAAGTTTTGCCAGATTTCCCAGTATCTTTAACTTACTAGGAAGTGTTTCAGTTTCAGAAATTAAATACCAAGATGCCGAGTCCTCAAATCAGAGCTATTACTCAAAAATAATTAATTTCTAGTCAAGCATGTAAAAAAAACAAACCCAAACCAACCTAAAGAAACTAAAAGCACAAGGCAAAACCCCACCACTTTTCTTGTGTCTAAGGTGCTTGAGCTGAAGTCATCTTCCAGCAGAAAGGGAGGAGATTTTTACTTTTTTTTTCTCTCCAATGAAGCTTTAGAAGTTTGTTGGAAAATATTATGTAAACTGACAAAGGTTCCACCTGATACTAAGTGTGGAAAAGCAGACATAGGTGATAGCTACCAAGCTGCAACAGGCCACTTCAGTTAATGAGATCCTAAATGCCTCCGAAAAGCTCTCCCTCAGCTGCCCACTTTAGAAACTCCTGTTTCAATTGTCAAGAAAAGCATATTGTTTCCTTAAAAAGGCTCTTGAACAAAATGCTCTAAAATTAGATTTCAAATGTACAAGGTTCAAGTTGGGGGTTATCAGACCCAGTCTCGGGCATTTCTTGATGGGAATTTCAGCTAAATCTTACTGAACTTCAGATCTTTCTAAGGTCTCAATTATGCTAAGCTAACGAATAGAGCATACAGTACAGAGACTGTACAAGACATTTTTCACCTTTGGAAAAAGATCACTTATAAGCTTTAAAGACTACATGTGGATTTTCAAAAAAGAATTTAATGGTTTTTATCCATGTTTTTAAAACTTCACTTTTTCTTTAAAAAGAAAAAACATTTAACTGCCACATCCCTGTAATCTCGCCATTTGAGACATTATCTCCCTCCCTTTCATTTCAAGGGGGCAGAAGCAGAGAAACAGCACCTAGAGATTTTGCCTGGACCACAGGTAACATCCCTTTTGGACACCTTTAACAGACAGCCATTTCCACCTACGGGAGAGAACGCATACTCCCTTTTCAATTATACAAGTCAATTAGGATCAGTGACGAGAGGGCCTCAAAAGAATCTCCTGCGAGCTTGTTCCCAGCAAAACAGAAGGGCATTACCCACTCAACGTTATTTCCCATGACATTTGGTTGGAGAGGAGGAAAAAAAAAAAATAAGTAAGATTACCACCTACTCACACTTGTCAATATGTAACAGATGCTGAGAGGAGGTATATTATGCAGCTGAGAACTAGAAGCTGCTAGATTGTTGTGCTCAAGTTAAGGTTCCCTTCAACATTTCTGTCTTATGAAGCAGATTTTAGTTTCATACATTTTGTTTTCAAAGCTGGACATAATTTCTGTAAGGGAAATCAGCAGCTTCTTGTAAGAGATTGGTCAGCACAAGACTAAAACCAAACTTGAAAATACATCAATGTATACACTAATGCAATTATAATAATGGCAGGAAGTTTGGATTCAAATTAAATGCAACTCTTAAAAAAAAAACCAACACAGAAGATGCTACTGCATCTGTGCAATAACTAAGCATATTAACTTGTGCTCAAATACATACGCATTTAATACACTACTAAAGGTAAATTATAAGTAACAACTGTAAGAACAGCAATAGATTAGTTTTCAACATTGCTTTTGGTTTTGAAATAAAGAAGTTTTGCCTCCAACTATCATTATGTATTTTAAATGAGAAAAAGGAATTAAAAAATTGGCAGATTTTAAAAGGGGCATTTATCAAAACAAGACATTAAAGTTGACTTTTCTGCTTCACTTTGGCCCCCAGTGTTCCGAACATGTGCTTGTTATTCTTTATGACAAAGCAGTGTACACATAAATTTCTATGGATCACAGCAGATGACATGTTTCGCAAGCATATGCTTTATCAGTTCCTAAGAATATCATGCAGAATTCACAGAGCAGGGTAGTGTTTCACTCCCAAATCTCAGCACAGCATTCTTTTTCTGTCATGACACCTAGCGCCAGGCTTCAAATTTGCTTTGTAGTCGTCCTTGTTAAAGACAAATGCAAAATGCTTCATGAAAACCAGATAAATGAGGAATAATCAGCTTTAAAGTACTATGCTTTTTTTTATTAGACAACTGAATAGCACTGGCTGAATAAAGTTTGGGATAAAATACCGGATTACTTCAATTTTTCTATCTTGCTTTTTGAACCTTTGTGTACACACACACAGCTCTGCCATTCTCTGCTGCTTGATTGTTGTTGATCTTGTAATAAAATAAAATTAAAAAAAAAAAATACAGCCAGTGATTTCCCAGGGCTGAACATTAACTTTTGAATTGCAGTCTTGCACCACCCAAGAAAATAACAATTCTGGTCTAAGTTTCTCCGAGTTTGAATATGTCTGAAACAAAGTCAGTAAACTACAAAGCGTTTGGATGATTGGAACCTCCCTCTCATGAAAGTCTGCAGAATTAGAACCCTGAATTTCTTCCAGAGCACTGATAACTAAGATATATCTGTCATGTTGACTAAGAGCTGACCTAATGCTTTACAGACTGGGCAGAAATACCCATTATTTACATTCCTCTAACAAATGAAGAGCCCTGGAACTCCTGAAGGATCCCACAGAAGAGAGGGGTACACTTTGTACTTGGCTCTTCATAGAGAAGCCTAAGAAAACATGCAAGAAGCCAATGTCTGATCATTTCAGCATCTTCTATAATCCAAACACATTCATGGACCAAAAATCGAAGTAGCCATGCATTTTGAAGACGAAAGGCAATACATGCCAAAGTCCAGGTGAACGGTTAGACTTTAATAAAAAGGCAGTCATTATGGACACAGCAAGGCTGTTCGTGGCATTACTCTGGTGAAGGAGCTAATATCTGATGTCGAGTAAGCTGTAAATGTCATTTGGAAGCTTTTGTGGTGAGAAGGACCACAAATGCCAATGTAGAATGACACTGCAGAACTCTGAGCAGTATCAAACCACGGCAAGAGACCGGAATAGCACTAAATGCAGGTACAGCTTTAAATGTAATTTATGGTGGCAACGTTGGAAAAAGAATTCAGATTCAAGAAAGCTCTTGCTTTTTTAGTTGGAGTATGCATTTAAGGACAAATCTTGTGCACACTTTGGGTGAATGGTAGAGAAAGAGGAGTAATTAATAGCTTAGCCCTGCCCCCCAATGCTACTTTCCACTTAATCCATCCTTCCCCAGCTGTTGGAACAAAAAATAGTGATGCATAGGCATGACAGGCTAGATTCCTTTTTATTCAGAAGCATTTTATATTACTCCAGCAGCACAGAGGAGCCCTGTTAAGCATCCGGAATATGCCCTGCACAGATGCCACAGCTCAACACAACAGTGCCAGCACAAGGAGAGACATGGTCACCCCTGAGACACAGGGATCATACAGGTATCCTGGGCTTCCAAAACTTCACAGATGCCACTAAAACAAAGCATATATTCAGCCAGCATTAAAAAAACCCCAACAAATAACTACCTGGGCCAGCCCATATATGAATCTCAGGGTAGTTAATTTTCTGCTTCATAGGATAGAGTATTACAAAACTTATCTTTAAACGCACAAAATAATGTATTTTTCCTAATTTAGGCAGCTCATCAGTAATGAGCATTCACAGTCTGCTCTGACTGGCATTACGACACTTCCTAGAAAGCAGAGTAAATGGAATGGAAAGGGGATAAATGACCAATGTCAGCCAAACAAATATCACTGGATATTTATACAGTTCTTAACATAAGGAACACTTTTGTTTAGTTTGGTGCCTGAAGCCTTAGTGATCCTGACTAACATCCAAAAGCTAGGGCTTTATGACAAATTTTCCCCATACTTTATTCTACTTCACTGTGTGTTAATTGTAGAACTTGATTACTATTGACTAGAAGCTTTAAATGCCTTTTTGATTCAGTAAAATAAATATTTAATATTGGCAGGGGAGGCATTATTTGCTTACTGTAGCTTTCAGACATATTCTCACAAATAGTGATAATGTTTTTACATACGTATACTTCACATGTGTCTGTGTGCACACGTAAGTATGTAAGTGGAAAAACTTTCTCATTACATAGCACACTAGTTCATTCCAAAAGCGGTTTATCGTGACCATACTTGAAATTCTGGTTTAGATGAACTGGTTTGGTTCCCGCACAACTGCTCAACCCGTTCTTTTAAATTACCTTGATGTGGAATAGATTATTTACCATAGTTTAATAAGAGTTCATTTCTTCAGAAACAGACATTTAAAAACCTGGGTGGATAGATGTCAAGGATCTAGTGCTAACGCCCTCCCACTAGTAGCACTGTAGCAGCTCAGCTATGTCCATGCAAGTAGCTCAAACTTACGAGTATCCGTTAAATAACTGAATTTCAGTCCTTGTATTGAATGTCAATGGTACTTTTGCCATAACCCAAAACAGGTCAGTACCAAAGGTGCAAAAAACCTTAATTCCATTCAAGCTGGCTGAAACCATTATGAAACTTGATACCAATTCATAAGTCAGCGCTTAACATCTGTGATATCCAACCAGTAGTAAAAGAATCCACACGCATGCACACGCTCTTTCCAAAGAATGTCCAACGTCTAATTTTTTCAAAATTTTAGGAGAGATCCCAGTTTCATTTTCGTTCAGGCCAGAGTGGCCAAATAGAACCAAGAATTAAGAAACTGTTGAGAAAGCTTCATTTTGTTGGTAATTCCAGATGACACATAAGATAGATTCTTCATTTAAAGCCAAACCACACTTTAACAAAAACAAACAAACAAAAATTTTCAGATTCTTTATCAGTTTGAAGAGTTCAGGGACCTTTATTGGTGCAAATTTTTTCTTTACAATACTGAGAAGAAAATACTACTCCTTCATGAACTAATCAGGAAGTACAGAAGAAATATGAACTTCATTTTATATCAAAGATGGATTATGAAAAAGCTTCAAGATTTGTTAGATCAGAGGTTCAGAAACTTTTACAAGAACCACGAAGTTTTTCTGTTTGCAGCCGAGTTTATTCAGTGTTAAGAAGCGAGATGTCGGTATTTGGGTAGACTCTATTCCTTACAGTACTTCAACACTAGTTTCATTAGGCTTATTGAATTTCAGTTAGTGATTGTCAAATGACAGATTAATAATTACAAAAGAACTGTACCCCTTTCCTTAGAAGCACCCTTTTTGGAGAAGACTCTTTTGGAGGACACCTATTATGAATCTGAACAAGCACATCTGCTACCATGTGAGACCATCTCAAAGATAAAAGCAAGACTTCAAAATGTTTCAAAGCAGCCTTCCCTTTGATAGTCCTCTGATAAACCAAACTAACCTCTAAGTGCTTTTTCTAAGAACACTAGAGGAAAGTTGAGTGCTTTCAAAGCTTATTTTTAGTGACCAAGGATTTTTGTTTGTTTGTTTTGCCAGTATCAACCCTACTATTTTTCCTTTACAAGAACAGGAAAAATTTCTGTGCTTAAGTGAATCAAGCTAGATCAAACATTGGCAGATTGGGAAATTTTCGGTTCAGATTTAGTTCAGTTAACTAATATGAAATGCATAATTTCATATCATATTACCAAATCAAGACTTAGATACATCATCTCTAAAAGCACGTCACTGAATATTCTTATAGAATTGTATTTTTGTAGAATTGTGTATTTTTATTTTTATTTTTTTACACAGACTAATAAAAGATACCAAACCCAAATACTAATTTTTTTTTCTTATTCACATTTCTGTAAGCAATTTGGCATCTTAAATACAGCAGAATAATATTTAAGCAGAACAGCCATAGCCTCCCCTATGTTATTTTCATCAGTCCCATGACACACTGAGTAAGAGTTCTAACTACCTCAAGTATAAATAGAATTAAAATGGCAATTTAAAAGAAAAGACCGTGACTCACAACCAATAAGAGAAGAACACGATAGTGATTCAAATCAATGTAAAGACTTGTCTGCTTCTAACTCTAGGTAATTTTTGACAGTGGGAATGGTTTATTTATTTATTTATAAATATTTTCCTTTAAGTCTACCAAACATTTTAAAAGGGATTTGCTAAGACTGCTGCACTGGAAGACACTACGCTTGATTTAAGAAGAGATTTTTCTACCTCCTTTCGATCCAATATTCCTTGTTGATTGAAGACTCAGGACAAGCCTTACCTTTGCAGTGTCTGTGTAGCACATCTAATGCAGCAATGAGGAACTCGTGTGCATCTTGTTGCTCGTACCCTGCTAAATGCCGTGCATGAGTCCATACCAGGTGCAATAACCTATATGGAATGTGAGGAGATCGGTGCCCAGAGTAAAACTGCTCAAAGCAAAGAAAAGGACATGACTGTTAACAAGTTACACAGCCTCAGTGCATTTCATTATTAAAAACTCAAATGAGTGCAATTAGTCAAATAAATTTAAACCATTTAATTCTGATGGCCTTAATAATAAAATAGAGACAGCTTTTTATCGCAGACTACTGAAGTAGTGATCTCAGAACTGAGCATCTCAATTTTCTCCCTTGAAATTCCTTCATTTTGTGATGGATTACTCTAAAATAAATGAAAAGGAGGGGGGAGGAGGGGGACACAAACAACACTCAAATTCCTTACTGATACCACTGGCTTTTATTAAAATAGCTGGGGAGGGGAGGGGGGAGAGGTAAAAATAAAATTCCTACATTTGCAAGATATCAGCAGTTTTGTTTACAAATTACATGCCCCCCAAAAATCAGGACAAACAGTAAAGATGAGGATATCAGATGCCAACGGCCATCCAGCCCCTGAACCAAGCCACAGCAACTCTCTGCATCCAGTGGCTGTGCACAGCCCTATCTTACCAAAAAATACACGGGCAGGACAGCAGCCTCGTGCCAGCCTGTATAGCTACAGCAGCACAAGGCTTTAGGAACAGCTTTATGCAGCACAGCTGTTTGCAGAGCTGAAGACACCACTTCATTCACCTATCCCCAACGTCAGCTGCCCGTTACCGCTCCTGCAGGGTGACACTGCCGGAGTCCTGGTCCTGGACCAGCTCCCACATCTGCTTCTTAATCTGCTTCAGTCAAAAATCTGATGAGCTGGCTACCGGAGCGACTGAAATTGCCCCAGGTGATTTTGCCAGAAGCATATTAGAGAGCGCACAGACAAATTATTCAGTCAGCAAATCCGTGATGTGAAACACCACTGCAGAGTGGTGACACACAGCTGGGGAGGTAAAGCAGCACAGAAGAGGAGGACAGATAACCGCCTACAGAAATTCACGTTGGGTTTGTTTGGTTTTTTTTTTTCCTGTTTTAAATAAAAAACAGCCAGGTCCCATTAAAAAAAAAAACAACACCAAAACAAAACCACAAACAAAACCAAAACACAAAAAAGAACACCAACCGCCCATCCCCACACACACACTAAGGGTCTGTGCTTCCCTGGGTCAAGGTTCAGCTCTTTCCTTTACCCTCTCCATTTCCATCCAAGTGCTACTGCTGTGACTCTTCTACTTTCATCTTCCCGGGTCCTCACTCCTGCTCCCAATTCTGGCATCGTCTCAGACTAAAGCTCCCAGTGCCCTCTCGCACAAGCTGCCTTCTCTATCTGTTCATGCCCCCCCCCACCGTGACACCAGCTCCAAAAGTGAAGCAGAGATGCTTGTGGCGTCCCTGCGGGGAGCTAGAGAAGGTCCAGAAGAGTTTATGCACTTGGGCTTCACATTGTATTTAACGAGGTAACAATATTATTTTTTTTTAATAAGTGAAAAATTTATAAGTTATTTTGCCTTCCCTAACCTTTGAAAAAGGTATTTGCCAGTAAAGGGTGCCTACAACACCACAATTATGTTTTGCCAAGATCCTATCAAACTGATGGCACTTTATTTTCAGTTACTCTTCCCAAACAGAAGACAGTAAGAAATACAGATCAAAAAAAAAAAAAAAAAAAATTAAAAATCCCAGCAGTATCTAATTTGTCTCTCTCATTGGAAAAGCGGGATTCCTTCCCCAGCCCTAGGTTTCTCCCTGCCCCCCCTCTGAGCATTTTATACCAGTGCAAGCACAGGCACAGTGCCACAAACCTGCCTAGATAAAACATACTGTATTGTAAGGCACAGGTAAGCAAAAGGTAGTACCATCATCTCATCTAGTGCTCGTATTTGTAGGGTTTTCTAAATGGTTTTAGTGTATTTCCTTGCAAAGAAATTTCTTTATTGCAAGCTCCGCTTTTTCCAAACAAGAAGATATACCTCTGCAGCCAAACAACACAAAATGCTTCTATAAATAAAAAGATCAATAGTTAACTCTGATGCCAACAAGAATGACACCAAGGGACTGGAGCAGTAGTATGGTAATTGAAATCTGCTGACGCAGCTGCTGCTCAATATAATTCAGGGAACTGCAGCAATAAAACTTCTCTGTTCTGTCACTCCTTACAATTAGTCCCAGAGCTCTCCGGTCATTTTAACCAACAGCACTCTCCGTAATTACTCCACTGCAGACACTAGACCTGCCAGCAGATTTTACATTCTCTAGTGCTTCATTAGGATTAGAAGACTCTAACAAGAAGCTTTATCAAATTATTAGCTATTATCACACAGGAACGAGAAACACACCTAGTAAGAACGCTGTTGAATATACATGGGGGTGGGGGAAAGCTTCACTGTTCTAATAAATCAAAAATGAAACAAAAGAATATGAGCACATTCAGTAGCAATACTTTAACTGGACTGTGTAAAACACCCATCCCATCTCTGTCATTTCCATGTTGCTGGGAAGAGCAGCTTATCGGAGCTGTTCCAGTCCACAAAAAGGAAAAAAGTCCATGTAAACTCTTATTCCATCACTATTATACAAACCCTTCCATTAAAGTGTGCAAATATGAATAAGGATGTATTTGCAAGTCACCTTTAAAGCACTTCAATGGCACAATTCTTCCAAACATAATTTAAAACATTTTGTGTTTAAATTTTTTCAATTCAGTAGTATCAGTTGTCGATGCTGGAGAGAACTAGTTCAAGCAATTTGAAAATGCTTGGTAATACGCTCTTCAATTGTTGTTGCAGGGGAAAAAAAAAAGGAAAAAACAAAGCCGGATTCAAAGCCTCTGTTCTTACACACAGCCCAACGAACATTAACTTTCTTTTTGTGCACTTAAAACCTTTGCTCTTGGATTCTAAAAGGAAGAATCTACAGGGGATTTAGAGGATTCTAGGCTTTGTATTTTGCATTATTACCAAAAATATACAGATACCAGTCAGGTTAAAAAAAAAAACACACCAACAAAACTCCACCACACACATCTGTACTTTTCTATTCCTCCTGCCAAAAACACATGCATGGAAGTTTGCCAATTATGTGAACGAACATACATTTGATCTGTCCTGCATATGTATCAACTAAACAGTCTCTGAGCTTTGTAATCAAGAATTTATAGGCATAAATCCTATACCAGGCTCCAGTCCAATTTGAGAAGCTAAAACCTCCACTTAGAAATTGGTTCTCAATGAAGACTTGAAATGTTCTGAAAATTTACAGTGGATAAAGGGAGTGGGTAACCAGAAGAAAAGAACACCTACTGGAGGTTTCCCAACAAAGAGCAGTGGTTCAAGGAGGCAGAAAAAACATTTAGCTTGCATGCATTCTGTATGTTCTATACTTATTTCAGAGAAGAGATTTTACTAAATCGGCAAAACTGTATTTTCCATTACAAAATGCAAAACCTCTGTCTATGTAAAGAGCTTAACTACTTTTTCTCCTTTGTACCTTTGTGGTAACTTATTTTATACATAAGCCATTTCAACAGTGTACCATCTTAAGATATCAAAGCCATAAATCATCTCGTTCTTTTCCCTTTCTGTCCTTACTTCTCAACTCTCCACGTAGTTGTGCTGTGCACTTTGATAGGCTCACAAGGATGAGTAATGATGGGAATAAAGAAGGCTTTATTCTTTACATCTCTGAGAGGATGCACTGCGTTCTGCTATGTTCCCAGGTATTCTCACTATTCCAGTCACAGAGTACACCAGGATACGGATCCGCTAATCCTACCATCCTGAATGGTCACTCTGTAAATTATTTAGGTAAACCTCAGGGTGTGGACCATCTTGAAATTAACCTTCGTTGGTGAAGCAAGACTAAAACACAAATACCAGTAGGTAAAAAGTAGTGCACAAACCCTTTCAGCCAAAAGGCTCAATGAACGCATTCTGTGCGTTCTATCTTCCCTCCATCCAGTTTCACCACTATCTGTTATTCCTAAATCCTTTTCATTCCTTTTCTTATGCAGTGTAATTCATGTCATGATTCTATTGAGAAACAGGTTTCAAGTAGCACAAATGAGAATGTTAATTGACGCAGTCAGATATTTTTAAAACAAACAGAGATTCAATGCTTGGCATATTCGCAAGAAAAGCTACCAGGAAAAAAACCCTCAACTCTGAGAACCATCTGACACTCATTACTCACCATCAACCTACTTCAAGGTAGAAGAACTTTGTAGCTTCCTATTTATCACAGAGAAATCACACAACCTATATAACTAAATGATCTTAAGCAAGAAAAAAAAGGGACAAGTGTTTTCTGTTTAAGAAGCAAAACAGCAAAATTTGCTTATTTAGGTATAGCAAGTTTCATTTAATGTTCAAACCAGTCTCTTTCTCCTGGAGAGTTCTTCCTGGCGTGCATTCACCAGATCCCCTAACATTCCATTTGCCTAAGATCACACCTTCAGAAAAGAAGGGTGGAGGGGAGATGAAGTTAACTCTTGCCCTGATCGTTGGTCGCTGGGTAAGGTGCCTTGGAATAACTACATCAGTTAATCCCAGTGGGAAAGCTATGTAAAAACAAGACAGAACCTGAAGCAAAGTTTCCCCGGTAATTCAATTACAAAGGAATTCTTAACCATAGGACTGAAATCTCCACTGGTTAGTCAGCTTTCCTTCGTTCAGACCTCATCTCTGCAAAGACAGCGTAGGAATCTTCATCATAACCACTGCACATCGTTGGGACATGAAAGATAACCAGTCTGCTCCAAAAATGCAAGATTTTGGTTTTAATTCTGAATGTAGAAAAATTCAAAGTCACTGGGAAACAGAATTTTATAATGAGTGCTGACAGAGCTATAAACACAACACGGTATTTATTGCTTGCAACTTAAAATATACTGAGTTGGTTACAGACACTACAGTTTTGCCTGTGAAAGACTAAGCTCTAGTTTTACTTCAAGATGGTTGAGTCACTTTTTGTTGTCCTCCCACAGCACATAGCTGCAATACTTCAACCTGAAATAAGGACAGAAACTACTGTACCACTGTCTTCACAGTCTGATCTCGCAGATACGGCTTTTCCCTCATATACCCCCATGTTGCAGAACATTAATTATTAGAACTAATGCAAGCGTAGGCATGAATTTTGATTGGGGAAAATGAAGGCTGAGATTCCCAAAGTTGTGTGTGAAATTAAACTTGATTACAATTGAAATTAATGTGAATGCTGCATTTAAGCCCCATTTTGGATAACAGCCCGTTCTTTGTTACGTGCTCGTATGTAGTCGAACAAAAGGCATCCTAGGCCAACAACAGGGCTCCGCATACAAAAATGGAAATAAGACCCATTACCTCGACAATCTTGATCTTTCCTCCAGCCCCTCAATCTGTAATTTAATACTCATTTCCCCTTTCCCAAGGGATTTTTTTTAAAAATGCATGTGTGTAAACAGAAAGCAGTGATATTCATCAGAATGAGACTTTATGCTACAAATTAATGAAAGGATATCAAGATTATAATAGTACCTTATTTTTAAATAAACAAATAGGTTTCTATATTAACGGTGTACAGAAACTGGTATTTCTATACCATGACTGATTTTTTTAATCTAGGCAGAGTGGTATTTCCCCATTTAACTGCACATCTGGTTTCAATAATCCTGCAGCTGCTACCTATTGGTATGCCTGCCTTTTGTTTTTACCTCCTTTCCTGATAGACTCAGGAATAATTGAAAAATAAATCAAAAAATAAGAAGTATAACATCCAACTAATGACTGATCAGCTGCATGGGAAGTTGCTAAATCGCGTAAGTGTTGAGTATGAGCAGAAAACAACTTTGCACTTGAATGGCTAAGGGGGACTTTACCTTCCACGTATGTTTAACTCACCTGCAATGAGTCAAAAAGAATCATCTCTGGTGAGAAAGGCACAGAAGTAAAATCAAATTGAAAATCACAAGATAAAGGTAAAGCTATTTTAGGTTGGTCTCAGTTTGAACCAACTTCCATGACAGCATATACACAAGACATGCTCTGCATACACATATCTCCAGCTATCTCAAAAGCTCCGTGACAGCATATACCGTAGGTTTTGGGGGTTTTTAGTTGTTTTGTTTGTTTGTTGTTTGTTTTGGGTTTTTTTTTGTTTGTTTGCTTGGTTTTTTTTAAACTTACCAAGAAAGCAGATCTATCACTGAGGGAAAGCCACAGAACTGGATTTGTTTATTTGCTTTGAAGACTCATCTTAAAACTAGTAGCCCATGTCTAGCCACAGTCCCTGATGTGGAACTTAGTTAATAAAGCTCTTTGACTATTTATTAAGGCAAAGACGGTGCCTGTCTCAGACAGCACAGATTAGAGCTATAAGAAAGGCACACTGCAAAGCCAGCCACCCGAGCGAGAAAGGGAAAGAGGAGTAGCTCCTACATGGAAGGTACAAACTGTGCCAACGCCTTCACTGTTCTACATCCTCCTGACCATTAATGGATTTCCGCGGAAGAGATGATAGCAAAGATGCTTCTGCCTGTTAGAAAGCCCTGAAACGAGATCTTTAAAATATTTATACAGACCTACATAATCCAATGCCTTAAACCACAAGGCTATATACTATTGCTTTATTCTCACTCCCATTATCACCCAAGAGCCTGTGACATATTTTCCAGTTACAACTTGCACCTTTAATTAAAGCACACATTCAGCTTTAAGACTAAAGACTTGCAGATCAGTCTCAGAAGAGCAGGCAGCACTGTAATTATTTCCAATACCAGCTTTGACTAAACAAGGGTGACTTAAGAATAGGACTTAAAAGGCCAGTAGTTTCCTTTTCAGCAGTTGGGTCCCATTTTTGACGGGAGGGTCTCACTCAACCTTCACTGCTCTGTTTTGCAACACCTTGAGGGGAAGCATAATTTGCAACCCCTTTACATTTGCAAACAGTGCACAGTCCTCTTTGGGGTACGAGACAGCCGGCATCTGTGGAAAGGCGACGCTATTGTGGGAAACAGCACTCACCTCCTGAAAAAGCGTAGACATTTCACAGACCAGACATGAGCTGGGGCTTTGCATTTCACATTTGTGCCTGTCGGAGAGGAAGAAATCTCGCAGCAGTGGAGTGTGGGTAAGTGCCTGGACAATACAGTTCATAAAACATGTGTTCCCAAGATTGATTAGCCCTCGTAGACCTATAAAGACAGAAGGGGGAGGGGATGCATAAGCATTATCGAGTTAACAAAATGGTATATTTATTTGCATTTTTATACAGTTTTCATAACATTGCCACAGATTTACTGTCTATGCACAGCTCCAAGTCCAGAGTTTTAGATTTTTTTAGGTAGGCTATTGATTTTGATGTACTCAAGTCACAAGCCGACACAAGCTTTCTGAACTACACTAGGATTTAAGTTTCTCCGAAGAAAGTAAACCTAAAAGTACAGCAACACCAATAGCGTTATTTTGCAAGGGCTGTTTTACCATACACCACCAGAACGTGCCCCCTCCCCAGGCCGATACCAAAGTGCAATGACAACAACTGGTTAAGACACTATAGAACCAAACCAATACATTGAAATAAATCAGTAAGTTTTGAGATAGTTTAAAAGGCTTTCCCCTCATGCAGGTCATGAAGCCAGAATAAGGTTTTTGTACTGTCATAACGCAACCATCATTTTTCTAAGACAGGCAGCAAAGGAAACAGCCTCGACAAAACAAAGTCAGGCTGTGACATCCCATGCAGACTTTGCATATTCTTTTTTTGTCCAAAACCCGAGATCCAAACAAAACAACCTTAAAGAGAAACTCTGAACAATACTAGTTCCACACTTGCTTTAGCTAAGTTAAACATCAATCTACAGTATACATCAAAAAATTCAACTTGGCATAAGAGGATTCATCACACCTTAAGTCAAACGTTCAGTAATGCCCAGAGACGATTTCTTGTGCTTGGAAACCAAGATGCTTAAAGGAAAGCTCTTTTGTTGCACAACAGAAGAGAGGTTAGGAGTGGGGAAAGCTTTTCAGTCATTTGCAAAGTCTAAGCGAGAAGAAAAACATGCTCAAATCCTCGAGTATTCTTCCAAAATGTCAACATAATACCACCATACAGGAGTGCTAAACAAGAAAAGCATCAGGTGGACAAGAATGCTTATTTTNGATTTGTTTTAAGTTTCTCCAAAGAAAGTAAACCTAAAAGTACAGCAACACCAATAGCGTTATTTTACAACAGCTGTTTTACCATACGCCACCAGAATGTGCCCCCTCCCCAAGCCAATACCAAAGTGCAATGACAACAACTGACATAGAACCAAAGCAATACATTGAAATAAATCAGTAAGTTTTGAGATAGTTTAAAAGGCTTTCCCCTCATGCAGGTCATGAAGCCAGAATAAGGTTTTTGTACTGTCATAACGCAACCATCATTTTTCTAAGACAGGCAGCAAAGGAAACAGCCTCGACAAAACAAAGTCAGGCTGTGACATCCCATGCAGACTTTGCATATTCTTTTTTTGTCCAAAACCCGAGATCCAAACAAAACAACCTTAAAGAGAAACTCTGAACAATACTAGTTCCACACTTGCTTTAGCTAAGTTAAACATCAATCTACAGTATACATCAAAAAATTCAACTTGGCATAAGAGGATTCATCACACCTTAAGTCAAACGTTCAGTAATGCCCAGAGACGATTTCTTGTGCTTGGAAACCAAGATGCTTAAAGGAAAGCTCTTTTGTTGCACAACAGAAGAGAGGTTAGGAGTGGGGAAAGCTTTTCAGTCATTTGCAAAGTCTAAGCGAGAAGAAAAACATGCTCAAATCCTCGAGTATTCTTCCAAAATGTCAACATAATACCACCATACAGGAGTGCTNGCTTTAGCTAAGTTAAACAACAATCTACAGTATACATCAAAAAAATTCAACTTGGCATAAGAGGATTCATCACACCTTAAGTCAAACGTTCAGTAATGCCCAGAGACGATTTCTTGTGCTTGGAAACCAAGATGCTTAAAGGAAAGCTCTTTTGTTGCACAACAGAAGAGAGGTTAGGAGTGGGGAAAGCTTTTCAGTCATTTGCAAAGTCTAAGCGAGAAGAAAAACATGCTCAAATCCTCGAGTATTCTTCCAAAATGTCAACATAATACCACCATACAGGAGTGCTAAACAAGAAAAGCATCAGGTGGACAAGAATGCTTATTTTTAATCAAAAACTTACTTCAAAACAAGGTAAAATTCACTGATAGATACAATTCTGGTATTAATTTAAAATTAACATAGCCCTCTTCCACAATAGAAATGGGATTACTATGCAAACGATGAATGAATGAAAAAAAACAGGATTACTTGACAGAGTACTAAGAATTTCCTTGCCATTCCAGGGGGGGAAAAAAAAAATAAATGTATCAGCTGGCAATGCTGTGGTAATTAAAACTGGTGCAGTTCCCTTGCAGTACACCAGATAGTGCTCAAAGGGCTCTTTAGCATCTTTCAGCAGGAGGAGGTGTGGTCCAGTTGCTATGTTACCAGAGAGAAAAGGCACTGCATCAGCTTGAACTGCATACTGAGCTGTAGGCGATGCATACAGAGCCCTCTGAAATTTTTTTCCCCTGTATCTAATGCAACACCGTCCCCCTTCCAACAGCTTCCTGTTGCTTCTGTTTTCTCAAAGTGCAGGACAAAGTTTCTCATTATATTACAGTAACTTCTACTGGGCAGAAAGCTTACTGCAATTATTTGCTTTATTTTCATGCTGGGAGGCAACAAGTGTAGGCACAACATTAGCAAAGTGTTAAATAGTTAATTTGTTTGTAGCAGCTTGAAATACAGTGTGATGCTTCAAGTTTGTATGCAACCCTATTTCCGTCCCCAGTCTACACGTCTCTGCAAACAATGTCCCGACGGAAATGTGTTCATGCTGTGCAAGTGGAGAAATTTTTGGTCGGTACCTCTTGCCTACCTCTCCCCTGTATTTTCCATTTAAAACTTACTGTTTTTTTTTTTTAAACCACAGACTGTGCAATCAGAAGCCTGTAAAATGCCTGAGATGCACCAGGATTATTTCGAGAAGCCGAATGGTGTCTCTCTATTTCTCCCTGGAAAACTCAGTCCCCTCTGGTTATCGCCAGAATTCAAAGTCAGCCTGCGCAGCGCAGAAGACCACTGGAAAACCAGAAGTACATCTAGAAACTCACCCTATCACTTTTCTTCTCGATATCTAATTGAGCAATCACGAGTAAAAGCAAACACATAAAGGCAGCTTTTGGGAATCATTTATTAAGCATCATTTGTTACATGCCTGTGGCTGGACCTTCTTTCCCTGTGACCACAAGAATCAAATCTTCCTCAGAGTTGCCACCAGAAGACTAGTTACAGGCGTCAAACTCAAAGGCTCTCTTGGTTTACTCTACTCGCTTGGTCTTTTGGTGTCAGTTTTTCACGGGTCTAAACGGAGCGCTTCATACGCTATGACGTCACGTGAATGAACCCAGACAAAGTAACCTGCAAAACAGACAAGGCTGCAACGTGAATACTCCAAACCCTAATAAAAATAAGAAAATGGTGAATGTAGCAAAACATGAGAACTTACTTGGCTGAAAAGGGAAAAACGTAAAGGAGTATACATCAACCTTATCCTTGAGGGAGCAGTAACTGCAGCTGCTATGCTGTCTCTTGAACTGACGTTTGAAATGAAACAGGTATGACGCACTGAACTACAGCTAAGATGCTGCATAACTAATTGCAGCACCTTGGAAAACATCAAAATTTGATTATGCAAACTAAAGAGCTGAATGCACTCAGAACAATATGACCTCTTTGCTTAACTTGTATGGAAAAAATTGACTTTTGTTGGAAGGAAAAGTAGCTAAAAATTAAAGCCTACACAGCATTCTGGTCAATAAAACATTAAGAATGTAAAAGACTTGTGTCTGCCACACCTATTCCCTCCCCATTAATAAAGCCTGGCAATATTTAACTGGAATAGTCAGCATTACAACACATGGGTCATAAATTAACAGAAAAATAATGTGCCAAAACCCCCAAATGCAGCAAGCCCACTTTTGCTAGCATCAACAGTCGTCTCCCCTAGCATTTAATCAGTGGACTCTCTTTGTCCAGAGGAGTGGGCTGTCTAAGGATTGCCAACAGGATCCAACCTCCAGTAATAAAGCTGTGGTACTCTGCAAACGTCTGCTCTGCTTCATAGTGTTATCTTTACCTCTGTTTCTTATGAGCTGTTTCTGAAATAAGCAAGAGCAACCCGTGAGATACTTAACAGTCTATATACAGATATGTGCTCTTGTGGTAAGTGTAGTTAGCAGAAAAGCACTGTTTTACTTCTGAACCTTGGTGATGTAAATATTGGAATAAATTAATATTGCTGTCATGACAAAATTGTCTATATGGTATAATCATAAAAAAGAAAATACCGTTTAATCATCATGCACGGTCCACAGCCACTACTCGCCTGCTGTCACGCGCTGGACAGGCGGGGCGTAAGCAAAGCAGCAAGAAACCTACTTCTGCAATGCTCTGAGCACAGGTGAACCCATCTGGGAAATTCTTTTTACATTTGGTCACAAAACTAGGTTCTAAGCAGCTGGCTTACCTTTGTCAGCTTCAGTTCTTCGATCTTCTTCCAGTAACAGCCATTGTTTTTTTTCAAATGCTCTAAGTAATAGATCTGCAATACTGGGCAACAACGCTTGTTGTGATGCAGGGAGATCCAGAACACTGGTTCTGCAAGTCCACCCACGCAGGCGAGATGAAAAAACCAAAACAAGATAAGGAAATTCCACTTCTCTGTGAAATGCAACTGTACAGCTATTAAAGGTGGAAAAGGGGGAAACGAGAGGACCACACATGAATACAAAATACAGAAAAACCAATCGGGTGCCTATCTCACCCTCCTGGAAGAGGTTCTGTTTGTCTCAAATTAGGCTTCGCACTGGGATAGGAAAGACAGCAGACAAACCAGTCTGAACAAATATTACCACACAGAAACTGCGATTTATTTCAACCAAGGTTCTGGAAGCAAGAACACAGGTCACCATATAATGCAACTTTGTGAGACAATCAGAATATCATTCAGATGCACTGAAGCACAGCGGTTTCAGATCCTTTTTACATTAAACACAGGTCAGCAACACCTTCGAGCAGTGTTTTGTCCCCTAGCCCCAGCCCTCCCAGTTCCCCATCTGGTGTTGATGTTTCCCTGAAGCTCCATCAGACAGTACGAGAAGTCAGTGCAAGCTGAGGAAGCGCTCACTGAAATATTTAGAGAGTTCAACATAACCCTTGGAAACAAGCAGTGTAGCGTGGCAAGGAAGATTTCTAGAACAATTTTGAGTTTTCATCCTCTGTACACCAACAGGAATTGCAACATCATTTAAGACCATCTTTCTGAATATGGATGTCAAGGGAGAACAGCCCTACTTCTTCGCACCTAAAACTAAAACCAAATTCTCCCAGCTCTCAAGTCTCAGGTGCAGACCATACCGTACATTTCCAGAACGTAGCTGTTACAAACACCGACCCCAGCCAGGCCGATACACTCCTGTCCCACTTGCACGCCAGAAGCAGCATCGTTTTGCTAATGGGGTTAGTGACAGCAATTTTTAATCAAAAGATAATCCCTTTTGAAAGAAAGAAAAAAAAATACTAATTTCTGAAAGCAACAGTATGCAGACACATGAAATGACAGGTCTACACAGGAAAAAGCACGACATCCTGTGACACTAGTGATCATGGGAGTCACCAAAAGAAAAAAGAACCATGCAGTTTTGGTGAATTTATTCCACACAGCTTCAGTTGAAGCATCCTTTCTCAGTGGTGGCATGAAACCCACATGCAACTGCAGAAGCAGAAATACCGAGTCAAATGTATTAGAAAAGGTTTTTTCAGAGGTTTTTACAGAACATTTTTTACAAACTTACCAATGACACACTCAGGTATTAAATGATTTTGACAACAGTTTAAGAAAAAGCTACATAAACTTTTGCCGCGGCCAAGTTAAACGAAAAAAATTCAATCACATCATCTTGAAAACTAACTTAACAATTCAATGTCTCTACCACCAGCAAACACACAGCATGCAATCTGCCATAGAAGGAAAAATAATCGGGGGAGTGGGGAGAAAAAAAAGTGTTGAGCACAATTTGAGTTTTCAAAAATGTACAAGTCATATTCTTTAAATTTTTTATTTTTTTTTATAGCTTTGCTTTAAAATTTGTAAAGAATTAATCTATTTTCCTTTGTTTATTCCTAAAAGGTACAAGCAAACAGTTTGACCACATTAAGTTCGCATTTTAATAGGAAAATTTTGACATAAAATTCTCAAAACTTATCTTGAAATTCACCTGAGTTCTGCCAACCACATCTTGTACTCTTCCCACCACTTCTAAGACATAAGGCAAAAGCATGAATTTATTCCTTCAGTAATAAGCCACCCTATTTAGGTATTATGCCTTCTTTATATTGCAGAAAGGTATCAAGACAGAAACTGGAGGTTTTGTTTGGCTGATTTTTAAACACTGCAAAAATAACATTCAAAAATATCATAGACCCCGAACAGCTTTGATGAAAAACACAGAAGGATGGAAAACATTTATGCGACCTGGTACGCGGCTGAACTGCAACACTCGTCAGTGACTACACTGTGATGCTTTGCTAGGAGGATGCCCACAGCAACCAGGAGGGCTTTGCTACGGGCTTTGGTTCCAGTGCCCGTTAGAGGAGCACATACAGAATAGAAGTGTATGAAATTTTTGGGGATTTCCCCACCCCCTTTCACACATATTTCAAGAGTTAATAACAATGCCCACACAATATTCTGTTGGTTTTCAGGCCACATCAGCAGTACCACTTCAGGAACATGTAGTGAGTTTGAGAAAAGGATTTAAGCAGAAAAGTTCTGCTAGTACAAACTTTGAAACATCTATAAAACTCAGTATGGTCAAAAGCTACTAAAACCAACCCTGGAATACGCTCTGCCTAGAAGCAAGTCAAAGGCTATACCCGCAGAGCAATGATTTCACGGCAAATTACATACTTGCACACAACTTGCTGTTCAAGTGGAATGAAGGTGGTCTCTCACGACCCCGGGTCTGAGACCATACAGTTGGCAACAGCCTCGCGGGAGAACTTTCAGCTTTGCAGTGAGCCTCTTAGGCACTCATAGGTGGACTTGCAGTTTTACTGCTGGCGAGAGGACACTTCAACAGACACTGAACAGAGTTCCTTCAATAAGTCAATAATCATCTTTGTCAGATGTTAAGGGTTTTTTTTATGATACGCTTTTGACTGCCAGCCCCCCCCCCCCAAAGCCATTTAATAGTGGACCAGTGAAATACCTACAATAGAAGTAAGCTACTGCAGTGCTAGTTAACGTAGCTTATGTTCACAAAAAAGTCTGGACCAATGGCAAAACTATGCTGTCAATCCAAAAGTATTTCCAAAAGGGGTAAAAATTTAGCAGATATGAGAGGCAGAACTAACTCGATAAAGAAAATCCATAATGCTAAAATAATACGAACCACTCAAGATGCTGAGAAGTTACAAACTGCCGAGTTGCAAGCAAGACGACAGACATTTCCAAGAGGCTGAGCTTGAAAACACAGCGCATCCCCACACTGAACCTTTCTCAGTTTTATATAACCACCAAGCTACAGAAAAAACCCTCACTAAACAGAGAAGGTGGCAGGAAGGGAAAATGGGTATGTGGCTTTGGAAGACTAGACTGTAACAATTCAGTTAAATCAACGAAAAAGATGTGGCAAGATGCAGATACATAAAAATGAACAAACCACAAAAATGTTCCAGGAGGTCTCATAATGAGAGCAAACCCAGTAATGTCACAGCAATGACAAGACCACCCCCTCTGAGCGGTGCTGAGCAGCAGCATCAGGGACCCTAAGGCTGCAGCACCCGGGTTCTCACCACTGCATCTCCTCCTTTGGCCCTGACCCTCTCTCACCTGGCTCATCATCACCTCGAATGCCCACTGAAACCGCCTTCCCCAGCCCCCACGGGCTCCTCTCACCAGACACATCCCACTCTGTCCTGCAGCCGATCTGCACAAGCAGGTCGCAAACTAGACTGCTTATTACTACCCTCTTCCTCAGTATTTAGGGATCCCCAGCAGATAAGTTGGGGCAACTGCTTGAGTAAGAGCTCTCCAAACCGATTCACTGATTCAGACTGGTTAATCAGTAATCAGTAAGTCTTTTTTTAAAGAGAGTATTTTTCATGGAAACAGTTGGCAATTGATTACATGACATATCAAAGAAATTAAGATGAATACTCATGGCAATAATCTTTCCTCTTTTGGTTACTGCTGAACCAGGTGAAAATGTGCTTAAGTTCCCCTGTGCTTGTTTTTCTGACTTGGCTCCTTTTCTCCAGTTACTCAAGGGTGCCAGGTTAGTCATAGCTCATTTTGAATCCTTGTAAATCTCTTCTGAAACAAACCACCTTTCTTGGAGCTATACCACCACCCCCACCACCCTCCCTGCCCCCTCAAACTGTTCAGTCACTGAGAGGCACAACCCAGAGAATTTCAATCACTGTTTTGCTTTTACCGGACTTAAGTGAAGCCTTTTAAATCTCAAGTCAGAAGAGAGTTCTAGAGTAGTGTTTCTTATAAAAAGAGACTCGGCATACATGTTTTCAACTTTCCTATATATGTTATATTCAATATTAATATAAATATTTTTCTATATTATATTATTCGATTATCTAAAAACACCTATTAAATATCATGTATATATGTGTTGAATCCTGCAGTTCTGGGAGGTTGGAAGGATGACAGACTACATTTTATTTAGATGATATTGTTAAACAAATTTAGATCTCTTTTTCCTATTTCAATTACAAACAAATATTTTCCTTTGGCACTGACAAAAGTCCAATAAAAAGCCCATTCCATCCAGAAGCCCTAATAGACACACACGCACTCCTGTGCAGCTGGAAGACACATTCTTTAGTTTAAATATCTGACCTCCACACACATCATTTGGGGGAACCATAAGTTAAGTCCGTTCTGTAGAGTACTGGGATTAGACCAGAAAGTAAATTTACCTGTATTTATTGCACTGCTTACCCTATCCAAACACACAAGAATGAGGTGGGTTTTTTTCCTTACCCATACTGACCTAATGTTGGCATGTTTCCCCCCGCCACCGTCCCTTCTGGGAAACTAACATAAGAACCAAGGTGCATAAGGGAACTAATTTAAAACATGGAAGACCTGAAAACAGAATCAGTCAGTAAAAGACTATGAAGAACAACAACTGTTAATAGAACGAAAATAAATTATAGGACTATTTTAGATACACTGAATTATGCATTGCGCCATAAACTACAAGTTTACCCACCCCTACGCAAACAGAAAGGCAATTACATCAGAAAAGGCCTTCTAGAAGGAAAAAAAAAAAATGTATCTCAGGAAAAAGAAATATTTGCATTCTAAATGAAAACCCATCTTTAACCTTCCAATTTCTGGCAAAAGGATTCTGGATC
This sequence comes from Anarhynchus alexandrinus, assembly GCA_008711295.1. Taxonomy (NCBI): domain Eukaryota; kingdom Metazoa; phylum Chordata; class Aves; order Charadriiformes; family Charadriidae; genus Anarhynchus; species Anarhynchus alexandrinus. The sequence goes on from VUYV01000455.1 coordinate 228,735, forward strand.
CCTGCATTTTTTCCATTACTATTGAAATAACAGATTGCTCAATTAAAAAAAAAGTTTGCTTATACGTACAAAAGGAAACTCCTTGAGTTTGTTTCCAGTTGAAAATCCTGGAGTCCAGCTACAAAAGATGGTACACTGGAGAAAAGAAGTATATGCCATGAATAGTACATGTACAGTAAAATCATTAACTGTTGAAAGAAACAGAAAATAGTAAGTATTCCTCCTTGTACGTATCACCATAACCAGAAGACAACTACTATTTAGACAGGTAAATCACCCAAACCCAGAAAGTTCTCAGTTTCGATGTGTCACTGCTGTACAGAGTAAGTGGAATTCCTCCTCATTACTGATTTGTTTACCTATTGACACAACTTTACCCCGAGGCAAAGATGGGTTGGTGAGGCCATTTAAACAAATTAACCAGGCACGGTTTGCTCTATACCTGAGTAACTGACAAGTCAAAAAACCTGGGAAATATATCCCGTGCACTGAATGCAAGTTGTGACCTTAACTAGATGCTCTGCCATTTACTCATTTTTCTTGCCGAGGCTGGTTTTGCTTTTAGAAAAGAGTCAGTTCCGCACCTTCCAGATTACCAAGTGGTTCAAAAAAATCAAAAGACTACGTCAGTTCATATTTCCCAGCTTTGCTGTAAGAAAAAAATCTCACGTTAAGTGTTATGACTTAAATGCAAGACTTAAAGACATGCTCAAGTACTTCATTCAGGTTCACATGACAACTCAAAGTCTTTTTTTTGGTAATTTCTGGCATATTTGTGTGCAACTGTGCATTTCTGCAGTGACCTCAACGTTCAGAAGAGACTTTCCAGATTTATCCTTTTTTATGTTGTGTTAGGTTTGCCATTCAAAAGTTGTTGGTTTTACTCTTTTTCTCCCTTAAAATATGCAAAACACCCATGAAAGGTTACAGTAGGTAACGACCTACCGACATTGAATTCTCAGGATATATGCAGGATGACGTTTGCAGCATCTGTTCAGCAGTAAAGACGACCGTATTTTCTAGCATGTCTATGAGGACAATATAGATCATCCACACCACAGTGTAAAAAGAAAAGCGCTGGTTCTGTACAGGCAAAATTAAGTAGTCCGGACCAAGTAACTGCGGTTGCATTCTTTATGCAACCAGATTTAGTGCCTCTGCACTGCATTCCCAGTCCTTCTTGGAAGGCTCATTACCTCGGGCACAGCGCCACGCGAACATGTTCGTACTGTTTACAGACCCACGCTGACACTGCGCACATTCATGCTGCTCTGAGCTTCAGCTGAATTTGCATTGACTCAGTGTGGCTCCAGACACCAATAATGTTTTTCCAGCGTTTAGTTTGTCCCCACCCCTCTCAGTTAACAGGGAATTGATTGCATTCACTATTTTTATTCAATAGCTCCAGTGACATCACCTAATACATACTTACAGAGGGGACAAACTACATCAAGATAATGCCAACGTAATTGGAAGACAGAACAATAATTCAAAAGCGACTTGTTAAATGGGAGAAACTATCTGAAATCAATTAAATTCAATAAAAACAATTGCGAAGTAAGAAACAAGAAAAATTAAGTGGACAAACAAAATAAGGAGCAATGGCTGCAGCAACTCAACCTAAATGACTTAATACCGCGCTGTAGTTCTGAGACAAACAGGATTTTGAAACTTAAGAGGAATATGAGAAGGCCTGGGAGGTAATTAATTATTCCACCCTGGTGACAGGAAAACCTCAGCCGGATGATGTCTGGAACTGACCACCCATTTTAAAACCGATCTATGCAAACTGGGGAGAAGTCAAGAATATGAGTGAAAATTTGCATGAAATTAATATTTGAGACTGGAGAAACTACTGAAGAACCCACTGGTTGAGTTAATTAATTAAAAAAGATAGTGCTGATGGAGGAACAGCTAGGCTGACAATTTTCAAGTATGTTACAGGCCACTGCAAAGAGGACTGTAATTAACTCTTGTGGCCTACCAAAGCTATAATAAAAAAAAAAAGACTGAGCTCACAAGAAGTGAAATTTAATTAGATATTAAAAATAATTGTCTCACAGTTAGAAAACATTGTAACAAGGGAGTTTGGGACTCCCAGTTTTTGGAGCGGTTCCAAAAGCAGCTCTGCCAGCCATCAGGAATGGCCCAGTATGTCGACCCTGACTCAGAAGAGGTGTGTAACGCCCCCTCCGCTTTTTCATCCCGTAACTGCTCACACATCCAGATTAATATCACAGCGCGATACAAGACGCAGGAACCGGCTTTGACAGGAGGGAGAAGGTGAGGGCATTTTCACACGACAGCTAAGCCCATCTAACAGCTCACCGACGCCAAAAGGGATGTCCCTCTCACACGGGGCTGGCGTCTGCTTGACTCCGCGGCCAAACGGTTCACCTTGCCCGTCTGCCAGAAAAAAAGCAGTCTCACCTTGAGGGGGTGAACTCATCACTTGTAAACAGTGATGAGTCTTTGACCCGTCTGAGCAGGTTCACACGGCTCACTGCGGGTCAGGAGAGAAGGGCCAGTGCCAGAACGAGGGAGGGATGCAGGAACTGTTGCTCTCTTTCCGAGACAGCCAGCCCTCGTACCCCCTCCGCTGTAACAAATAGCCCTAATGCCATTACCCCTGTTCCTATCACATGGTTCTGGAAACCAAAATTAACTGCNGCAAACTTCCAGCACAGGCAGTTGTCTAAAAGCCACAGGCTGGGGAGCAAAACAGCCATAGCCCCAGTGCTGTTTTCCCTGTTCCTACCACATGGTTCTGGAAACCAAAATTAACTGCCCTGCTGCCAGTTAGGAAGGGATGGAGAACAGGTAACAGCTGCTGCTGGAATCAGGGCTGCTAACTATCCTCAGTGTCATTTTTTAGACTACAGAGGTATTCTGCATATGAGCTTTTCCATTTGTGGCTCAATGCATCGTTCATTCACTTTAGTAAAGCAAAAATAGAGTCACAGGACAACGCAAAGCGATCACCTGGATCTGGTATTTCAGCTTATCTCCTTTGTGTCATACCTGCCAGTGTGTGTCAAGAAAAGTTTAAGTTTGCAGCTATCAGCAGTGCCATAAAGCAATTCTGGAGGAGCTCTGCAGCATCCCTGTATCATGTTGTACCTTCAATTAAAAGCAACTGCGTAACATTTAAACAACACTGCACTAAAGGCTCAGCATAGGAGATACATGTTTATAACTTATTTAAAAAAAGAATTTCTCGTAATGATACGGAAATAAATCAGCAATAGATGGAGATGAGATTCAAGAAAGGTTACCCTTAACTTTGCCAGATTTGGGAGAAAAATGCACATCTCTAAGCACTGACGACCAAAGGCGGCTTTACTATGGATTCCTCCTCAGAGCAACAGATCGGCCTTTCCACACATGCTGCTCAGACATGTATTGTTGGAAGAACCTAAGGACAAGTGACAACCTTGGAGCAAACAGATCAAGCGAGTTACCAAGAGTAGGATCAAACACAAAAAGCGTAGCATTTTATATTATTGCACAGATGAAACAAAACCCCCAAGCCAGACAACGATTCCTGAGTGTACACAGTGTGCCAGACACAGAAAGTACTCTCTGTACTATACTTACAATATGTATATCTTTGAACCAATTCACAAACTAAGGATGCCAAAACAGGATCCATTTCACAGCGGAGAGGAGTTCCCATCCTGCGCCGTGGGGCACACTCCCTATCGTTTCATCTACCTGTAGATACTTCGCGAGTTCAGTGGTGTGCGTGCACCGTGTGCCCCTGACCCTCCAGAACAGTACCGACCAATTACGCTTATTTTTATTTCTGTTTCTCCAGGCTTAAAGCACTTCAAACAAGGCAAGTGATCTCTTTTAACGGTGCGGGCAGGGTAAGGCAGGGTGTGAGGTTACAGCCTGTCATTTATTTTGCAGTAACTGTATGCTTGGGTTAAGACCAAGCACACAAACGAGGTAGGAGCATTTGACGTCTTTTTGAGTTCTCATCCTTCTGATTTGATGGTAATTGGCTCATGTGTGCACACCCTCGGCCTGGTAAAATGAGTCAGCATTCCTAAAATATCCAGCAATACAAACAAACAAACCTCTTAAGGTTAATTTTTCGTATCGCCCATGTAAATAGAGAAGCTGTTTCAAACAAGACAAGGGACTGCAAGAATTTCTTCCCTGTGAATTTATATTAAGAAACATGCTTCCAAAACAAAACAAAGTGAGTGGTTTTGACCAAACCACTGGAAAGTGCATTGAATCTTCCACTAAAATCACAGGAAACATAGCTGTAGAGGATCTTGAGGAGTAACCTAGTCCATCCCTCTACCTCAAAGCAGAATTAACGCTATCTGTATTATTCCTGACAAATGTTTTCCTGAATTGTTCTTAAAAGTCTCCAGTGATGAGATCCTGCAGTATCCCCTGATGCACTTGTATTCTGAAGTGTTCCACTGTCATCTCGGTAAATAAATTAACTCAAGTTTAAGAACTGCAACAACATTAATATGGAAGATAAACATACACTATGAAATCTACAGATAAGCTCCTCTACTGGTAGCATTAGAGCTTCTGAATTAAAACTTTTTTTATTTTTAATACTTCAAATAGCAATAGCTTTACAAAAGGCCCTAAACCGAGGGGGGAGACAACTTGTCCAAGATACTGCGGTATCACTGGTCTTCTCCACTAGAAACTTCTGTGCACCTGACTGAGCATGGCACGAGCCACTTTATTTCCCCATGTGCTTCCCCACAAGGAAGAAAAGATACAGCTAGACAAAAGCCTTCTGTGGGCCAAATCTAGCTAATGTGTCCCCGGACTGATCACAATTATTGTAAAAAGGAGCAGGTCAAAATGCAAGTAAAAATACTTCCTTTTAGAGTAAATATTTTGCTGTATTGTAGCTGCAGAGCATGACAACAATCCTGATACGCAAAGTTTCATGTGGAAAGTCCACAAGGGCTGGGTTTCCCCTATGTAGGATTAAAAAAAAAAAAAATTCCAGA